>JAQFZF010001557.1:0-13829 GCA_034695365.1 Enchytraeus norvegicus | reverse complement strand
ACTCCAGTAGAGTTGCACATCCATATTCTACTCTTTTCCATAATCGTGTTGTATATAACTTGTGTTTGACACCCATTTCAGTACTCTCTTATGGCGTTCCTAGCTTTGTAATTGCACCTTCATGGCGCCTATGACTGCCGAAAAATGTAGGCTTTGTATATTGAAAAATAGTATTCCAATAGTATTCCTAATGTATGCGCAGCATTAAGATTCAGTGATTCTATCACGGTTCTACCAGCAATCAGGGGAGACAGTAACTGTTACTTTACTGTCACTGTCAACACTGTGTACACAGTACACACTACACAGTACACATTATTATAGGCTCAGCAGTCTGTTAAAGTTACCAGTGAAGTATGCACAGACGTTTGTTTTTGTCAACTTACCAAATGTTACGATTAGTCGTCGACACGCCTTGTCCAGCTTTTCAAAACCTCTGTAGCATTTTTCCACTCCCCCGTTTGTTGTTAATGACGATTCTATTTGAATAGGTGTCCAACGTGACCGTCATCTCTTCGAATACGCGCCTGTAACCTATTTCGGAATGCTAGTAGAGCCAGGTCGATGAAAGCTTGTGGCACGACTCCCAGAATGCCTGCAGCACAGTCTTGATTTCAACCTTGTTAGTTGGTTTAAGAAGGATATTTTTTTCGTATATTACTTTACACGTGAGTACCGCACATATTTGACATATTATTTCGCCAGGTAGCGCATTTGTAATTTTTTTTTGCTTTCCATTCCGGATGGAGGGCACCTAGCCTTTTAGAAATGAACACTTTGTACCGCTCAAGTATTTTGCCCCAGACGTGGTAGTCGAGAGATTTGATTTCGCGTGAATTTGGCGGCAACAATTTGTACTCAACCTTCTTGACGAACTCCCGCACAATGCTGTTCGATCCATTCTAGTGCCACCGCTATTAGAATAAGCTTTGCTAATTTGTTTTTTTCCATTTTTACTTTTTCATTTATAAATATTGTTCGACCAAATTTGGAGGGTAGATGTCAAAAATCTTCCTCTATAAGTCTGCAAAATATTTGTTCAAAATCTTGAGTTCTGACGAAGTTATTGAGATTTCGCTAGAAGGGTATTTTTTTGCCTCACCCTGTAGATAACCAGGATGGCCCTACACATGTTGGCACTTGGTGAGTGGTAGAATGATTTCATCAAACATTTAAATCCAACAGCAGAGATTTGGTCCAAATTTTGATGTGTTTCCAAATATTTTTTGGGGTTCAGAAATGTCTGTTGGACCACCTTTAATTCGTTTCGTGTTGTGTTTCGCTCGTGAAGCAAGCGGAATAAATTTCTGTCCCACCTGTGAAAAAACACAAAAATAGTCATACGTCAACAGTGGAACAGGTAAGTCTCACTAAAGCCACATGAGAGATTTGGATTGGGACTAGGCAAACTAAAACACTTCATAATGTGAAGGAGCACAAGATACTCCCTCCTTCCCCTCTCAATTAGTGTTGGGATTATATCCCACGCCCTCCAGATCCCCTACCTTCGTTTTTACATCAGTGGACCTGCACCGTATTTGACCAGTGTTAATCCCTGTTTCTCTTTCAGTACTTGTGATTTCCTAACTGCGTTTGAGTGGACCAGTTAGTAGTGCTTACAAGTGCTGTTTGAGCAGTCCCTGATATCGTCGTTAGATGACGAAACGGACGTTAAACCCGTATTGTAATGTATTGTTGTATTGTAGCGGCATAAAACAGTCTAACATATATTATAGCAAACCTTTGCTCCAATATCATTAATGAAACTCGTTACGTACTCGTAGTATTCAATATTCAGAGTCAAGCTTAGTCCTTTCTCTGCCCCTGCATAGGTATTAGAAAAAATGTTTAGAAATCATTTACTCAATGCAACAAGTAAAAGTGGAGGAGGGGGAGGTAGTATTACAGTAGGATGACTCCTACCATTTTACCTGGTGCACGCCTTCCTTTCTTTCATATGTTATGAATTTACGGGTTTAATGTTGTATGTGGAAAAGTTGTTGTTGTTGCTCACCCAGGCAATATCCTGGATTTCTCAAAATTTGACATTTTCCCGCAAATTCACATGAGGGTGTCAGCTGTGGTGCTGACACCCTCTATCTTGTCATGGATAGATGATGCTGGGTTCACCCTCAGACTCCAGGCAGGTATGTCACCTTACGGGATTGGATACATAGATCTATAGATAATTGGATAGACAGCGTGTTGAGCCCGGATACATCAATCCTTCAGGCACAACATAAGCCGCCATCCACCGGCGGAGATCCTGCCGTGGTAGGCTCTCTAACCAGGGAGATAGGCTACTATTGCTGCAGGAGCAGGAACAATGTGATACAATTTGTCACAAGCTCCGATTTCGAAAATGTGATACAAACTGCCGCAAGTCCATTTCGTTCCGGATATATCCTTGGGCATTGTAAGTAAAAGTGTTTATTGTGATCTTGTGATAAACCATTGCCATCATCTGTGGCAATTAAAACTAGAGTTAAACCTTGATTGTTCTAAAACTTACATTGCTCTTGTATTGTCTTGCTATTGTCAAATTGTAATATTACGCTACTTTTGTAGCCGAAACTCGGCAATCACCATGAGACAAAATTGAAGTGGACAGTATTGGTGTATTTAAAACTTAAATAGTATAACGTAGGCTATTAGGCCAATAGACAGACCTCTCGCCAAGAAATAGTCTATATTTTGAACTTCGTAAACATGAATTTATCAAACCTTCATGGTCAGTGACTAATTCTTCTGACTTGGGTCCATTGAATGTATAACACAATCCCATATCTGTCAACTCCGCCACAATGGTATCGTTACTGCAATCTTTAGCGTTCCATTTACAGCTGCGAATATATGCATTACATTACAACAGTTATTTACAATACAACGGTAGAGCTTTATGTTTCTTAATTCAAAAGGCCTATGGATTAGTAATCCAATTTCTGTACTAACGACAATATCAGATACGTTTAATGAAACATAGTTGATAAGGTTCCATTCGCTGTTCCAGTAGGGCCTAACTGTTCCGTCTGAACACATTCTGTTGCAGGGGAGAATTTGTGGAGAATCGAATTAATCAGATAATTAAATCCAATTACTATCTATGTTCCTTAATGATAATCATGAGAAAATGGGAAAAATAAACTGTTAGGGGCCTCCCCCCATCCCCGGCCCGGGCTTAGAACAACCAAATTCGTAGGCCACAATAGCTAGTTCACCAAAAGCAACGCCAGAAAATTCATATTTAACCTTTCAAAAGAGAAACAAGGTAAAATATCGTCAAATTTAACTGATTTAGGCTAATTTATACTCTGGGGAAAATGTAGGTTTAATATTAATAGATTTACCTCATTATGAATTGATTCAGAGTAGGTCCAAGGAGCTCGCTTAGGTTTACCATTGTTAAATCTGAAATCATCAAAAACCGGAGCTGGTACTTGTAATAAAGCAATACAGACTATATTATAGAGAATGATGTTCATTATTTAATGCCCTGGTTGTAAATGACACTGAGCTTAAAGATTTATTTTTTCTCTAAAAATGTTCAGATAAAAGTGTTATTGTTTCATGAAATTTGCTCCCAGTTTGCATATAAATTTGTCTCTATGTAAATTTTCGTCTATTTCATAGACGTAGCCTATATAAATAGTGTTTGCTTTGCTGTTTGTGTGTAATTATCTTATATACTATAATAGTGATGCCTTGGCATGATCAACTCTATTAAATATTAAACAATAAATATCAATGACGTCTCAAACTGCAAAAGCAATAGTAACTGGTCCAGTCAAACGCAATTAACATGTTTCTAGTGCTGAAAGAGAACACATGCATAGGCCCACCTTATATTACAAATATTTTTAAATCTTATGGCATGAATGACCTGCATGATTAAACTTTGAGCGACTAAAGGGTCAAGTACACAGAAATCATGGCGGATCGCACAATCTTAAACTGCATCATATTCGTTGGTCGCATCTAACGATACGTGCAGTTTTCGGTTGATCTAAATACACAAGTTTCCAGGAACTAAGACGGGCGTAAGTGTCCAAAGGGTATATTAAACTTACTGTTATTTTCAGAGTAAATGATGTCCATATATGATGTTACAGCTAAACGATTTCCTTGATATTTCACACCGTTACTCGGTAAATTCTGCCCACCGTTCATCGCTACAAATACAGTCATTTTAACGTTTAAAGAATTATTCTTATTATTTCATACAAAATATTGCTTATTTGGCCTATATCTACAGTACAAATAGGCTATAATGTACGAACATTTTGAAGCGCAAATTCTCCAGCTGCTTTCTTGCGTGGAAAGAAAATTATCCTAATATCATATTGTCTGTGTCTGATGACACTGCATTATGGTCGTCATTTGGAGCAGGTTCGCTGCAAAAATATAATCTTTCTTGACATAATAAATGTGCAAAGTTAAGGTTTTAGTTATAGATGTTACAGTAGCTGGACGTTTGTACTTTCAAAAACTGGACTACTTAGCTTTAATACTGTAATTCTAAATTGTAAGATAAAATTTCGTAAGTGTGAAAATTTTGGTTTGTTAATATAATGTTCAGTTGTTTTTATAGCCTTAGTCATTTGATATAGCATAATCGTTGCAAGTGCATACCTGATATGTGTTGCCTTGCCTGAGGTGAAAAAAAAATTATATAGATAACAATACTATTTTGTCAATCAATATAATAGTATTGTGAGAAAAGAGAAGTTTGAAACAAGATAAATAGAATTTGAATTGAATTGAATTTTTATTTCACAAATCTTAATTGTACAAATGTAATTTCTCTGAATAATTGTAGATAAATTATTCTAGTAAGTCTCCCTAGCTAAGTGGCAGCGTCGTCGACTTTTGAATATGACGTCCGGGGTTCAACTCCCGGTAGAGCCGATCAGAGAGTAAAATCCCGGATGTACATTGTACAATGGAATGGATATTCGTAGGCACATGGGCAAAATGAGTATCGAGCATTTGATGGTTCCTGCCTGATCCAACATTTCGTTATATGTGTATTAATAAGAAGTTAAAGGACAACCATATTTCTCATAATATTAAGCAAAGAGGTGCAAAAATTTAATTAATTCATTAAGTGCAATAATTTACTCACTTTGGTTAGGACAAGCTCCTGGAACAAGTCGAACGTTATCTATGCAGACCCATTGTCTATCCACACTTACTCCAACTTTTTCTGCCACAAATGACAATCGTACTCCACCCCCATAAACTTTAACTGGCAGAGTGATCCAATTTCCTTGATTGTCCTGAGACCAGTAATTTAGAACTGCCACGCTTTCGTTCTTGTCTCCTGTAGGATTTGAAGCCGAGACCAAGAGATTTATTTTAGCTGTGGTTATGTTATAGCTAAATGTTAGACAGGCCTGAGTACTGACCATTGTGAACACGGAAGACTCTAGAGTTGCCGATCCTGTACCCTTACCAAATTCAGCTCTCATTGAATATTCTGAAAATCAATTAATTATGAAAAGCACTTTTTCATTGAGAGAATATACAGTACTGCAATTTCATGTAGTTAAAAATAAGAATTATTTACGTATGGTTGGTTGTACATCATTGCATGCATAGTTGTAAACATGCACCTACGTGTTGCCTGCGTGGTGCTTCTTTAACTGTATGAAGGCGTAAGAAAGAGTCATCTATATAGTATACAATACTTCGCCAGATGGCAGATTCACAGAAACATATCTCAAACATAGTCAACTACATAAAATGCAAACATAAAATGCAATACAATATAAAAAGACATTTTGTAGCTCCTCTATGTTATATTAGGTATACAGAGGCGCTGTAAAATCTCAGAGGCGCTTTTGGATCAGTGAAGGAAAGAATCAGTCTAGCCTGCCATAGGCCACACGATGTGACAAGGCTTCCGTAAGTCTCGACATTGAGCGACCAATTGGACTATTACGCAGAAGCCATGGCACAGGCTATTCTCCCTGTCACTGTCGTATTTGGGCTAGTCGGTTATACGAGACACGTGCAATTGTCGGCTGATCTATTCTCAAGTTTCACGAATCAAACACGGGTACATGTATCTCACTCATGACCGAACACACCATCGACAAACTTAATATGCTGATATCATCACAAAGCTTCTTATGCGTTTAGTTATACGCCTGGCAGAGAAGACACAGTCAAAACGATGTACTCGTTCAAGAAACATGTTATTTCATATTGCCTTCTGCACTATTTACGTTAGTCGTCTCTTATACAACACGTGCAGTTCTCATCTGGCGCAGATACAAAGACTCCAACCCGATCTAGACTCTTAATCAACAGCTCTATTGGCTTAGACTAGCAGAGGCCGTGAATTAATGATGGCTAGGCTGCTATTTCCATTGTTTTCCATAATTGTTTTCTACGAGTAAGCTACATTTAAATTCTCAATTTATTTCACAAAAACAGAAACATCTGAAAACAGTAAAGCATTAAACTAAGAATATAACCGTCACTATGAAAGAGTTATATAACTCTGAAAGATTACCTAGAACTTACTAGAAGATACCAACAATTATCATGACATCGAACAACAAATTATAGTCCAGCTTTTCTATCTCAATCGAATGTAACGCAGTGACGAGCTTTATGAAAAATTACTTTGTTAGCAGTGATAGTGCATTTGTCAACAGTCCGCGATATAAAAGTTTCATATTAATTGATTTCTTAAAATGAAATGTTTTATGTGCTCACCCTTGCATTTTGGTATATCACAATACTCCATTCTAACGTCAGGGTCTGTGGTATAGCACCATGGCGCGGCTTCCTGTGAGGATCCCATCACTGGATTGCGGCAATAATTTCTGACGTCACTAATATCCTCGACACCCAGAAGGTCAAAATCTGGGAAATTTGCTATGTCAAAATAGGGGTGGAAGTTTGGAAAAGTTTCGTTCCACGGCTGACATTGTGTTCCGGAAATAGTAAAATTCCTATGACCAACGTAGGATAGTCCGTTATCAGATCCTATGCAGTCTTCTGTAGTATCTGAAAATATAATAAAATTAGCGCATTGCTCTTCAATAGCTTGGTGGAAATAAATAACTATACCAGAGCATAAACTAGTGACAGCTGTCGAATCGATCGGTATGAATAATTTAATGAAATAACGTTTAAGAGCAATTTAAATAGAGTTATGCTATATAGTATAAGCTGTCAAAAGAATGAATTGCTGTCGGTATTAAAGACTTAAGTGCTGGTGATATCATTTATCATCAGACATTGTTCAGTGATACAGTTGTAGAGTGACTATATACCGCATTTGTATCAAATTCAAGAAATCACTTTAACTGCATTCAGCTTTTGATATAGCTATCCGCTTCCTTTTCCAGATGATCACTGGTCAATCATAACATTTTCCTTTTGAGTAACCATTCAATAAATATATTTGGTGTCATCCCAGACGGCAGGTCCAACATAACAATCGTCACACTCAGTCTACTCTGTATGTAGGATACTGGCTAGCACACCATCGATCAACCAGGCAGGGTCACCCAGAAGATAATGAAAGATCTTACCATCCGATCTACTATTTTACGAAAACCATAAATATATATATAATTATCGATATCAATAAATCGATTCAATAAACCTCTTGTATAATATAAGCAGGTATCTAAATAACTGTGAACAATTTACAACTGTAATATAATGTTTGTTCTATTTGTAATTTTATGCTGCCCTTAATCAATTTTTGTAATCATTACGTTTGTCGGTGTGATACTTAAATAATAAATATATTCTATTCTTTAATAAGAGATTTCGCGCCTACCGTTAGAAATTAACGTGTCATTGTTTGTAATGACCCACTGAGAATTAGTATCCAGTCCTGATCTGTCCACAAAGCCACACTGGTCAAAATCGGTAAAGTTACACCAAATACCATTATTATTGACAGGTATATCTGCAACAATAAAGCAAATTTATAACCTCATTCAATTTAAACATACTTCAAGGTTCATCAATGGTGATATTTTCCATTTGTAACACAATATGATTACTTCAAACAGCTGTGAAATATGTGCCTGTAGAACCGGTTCAATGGTTTTCACTGATGGTACTGTGAAATATTGATAGGTTAGACTGGCAGTAGAACCCCAGACGTCGTTATCTTGGATTGTAAAGTTTACGACTCTATCGACTTAGCCAACAAGATACGCAGAAGAAGGATGTTAGATACTGAATGTTCATGATGGAAGTGCGATCAGCTTTGGGGATCTCAGTTTAAAGGTACACCATAGGTCAAAATTGACTCCTATATATTTTAACCGATCCAGTTTCAAAGCGCTTCAGCACACAGGTGACAATTGTCATTAATGTTACACCAAGGTCGCCAGCCCCACCTTCGATCCAAAAGATCATACGCCAGACCGGTGTTTTAAGGGTCGTTTGTACATCTAAGATTCTACTCTATGATCTCAATTATATATAGGCAACAGAGAACAGAACACAGTGGATACATTTCAGTGGATTCATTCCTATAATTGTGTCCAACCATAATCACCGATGAAGGACTGAGACCAATTAGTTACTTTGGCTATCTGATTGTAGCTTATTTGAAAATGGGATTGTACATTAAATACTCGCTGGAAGCAGCCGTCCAATTGCGGCATTCAGCAAGCTGTTTATTATGTAGTGTACAATACAAAACAATACAATAAGGATTTAACGCCCGGTTCTTCACTCGAAGGCGATGTTAGGGGCGTCTCAAGCAGAATATACAACTGCAACAGTTCTACATCAACAGAATAGGCATACAGTTGCCAATGCATAGATTGATGAAAAAGCGAAATACGAAAGAGTGCAAGTGCATTAGCCAGGGCAAGAGAGTCTGATTAGACTGATCTAAGGAGGCAATAAATGTTTTCTCGTACACTCTGGAGACATCAATGATGTCATAATCAGACAATGTAAGAGAGTCTAAACCCTAATTGCATTATATTTAATTTCATTGTATTGTACTGTATTTGTATTGCAGTGCATTTATCTGTATTGTACTATGCGATTATATTTGAATACGGAATATTTTCCCGACCTGATTGATTACATTTCCCCTGGTAGACATTCACGTCCTCAATCATCGATCCCTCTGACAGCGTAAGGATTATCTGAACTTGGATGGGATTAACTCCGCCTGGAATATTAACTTCTATATCTCCCATCATCTCTTCCACCGTTGTAGCATTCAACTGAACTGATTCCAGGATAATATATCCTCCTGTCGGATCTGCATATCCGTTTTCAATACTTATGTTTCGTGGAAATACGATCATGGTTGCTCTGACAAGATTCTTATACATTAAGACCACATTGACGCACAATGTAATAGGGTCTGTGCCATTAGGATTGAAGGTGTAAACGTCGGAATACCAGACTCCAATAGTGGGGTAGACGGGAGAGATGGATAGCGATTGGGAAGTTTGACTAATTGAGCCCAGTGTGGCTAATTCATCAGGAGCACTCGCTCCCACAATTATAGTAGTGCTGCCAGACACATCAGACTCAAAAAGTGACGAAGTAGTTAGCTGCAGAACGTAGTCTAGAAACAAAATAAAAAACAACCAAAGTGAGAGTGGTTAATAATAAGAATAGTTTTCTGTTTAATATGTAAACAATCTCCAAGCATTTCATTCCCAAAATGATACTCTGAAATATCTGAAAGTTAAATATTATGCTACTCCAAGGAGAATGCAACTAAACATATTGAATCATTTAGTAATTTATCAATGAATTTCACTTCAATAGTATACATTCCTTAGTTTCTCTGTTTTTTCCTCAAGCAATAGAGCTAGGTTAGGTAGGCCTACGTTCTTCGGTCGATCAAGAAAATCCACTTCATAAGCTATTCCTATCTCTTTAAAAATTGAACAAATATGGACTTGATAATTCCAAAATGATTTTATGGCGGAATCATCCTGTTGGTCGAAAGTGTGTGCAAAATGAAAACCGAGATGAGATGATTGTGAGTAATATTTTTTACCTTGAATTAAGTTCAATCTTTTTTTCAATCTTTTTTACCTTGAATTAAGTTCAATCAGATGCCAGAGAATCTGGCATCTCATCTCATCTGGCTTAATGCCTATATCCTAATATTTATTGCTATGATTATATGCATGTGTGTAACTGAATATATGTGAAATGGTTATGTAATGTCAGACCGTCTTATGCGTTGATGTTATATAGATTATAGTATCTTGTAGCGTACAGCCCGTTTAACGTCCTTTTCCACTGGCTCCCAGAAAGGAGAACCTGGTATCCAATATTGTCGCGGGTTTTGGAGTGCCTTAACCGGCACAGACCGTGACATATTATTTTGGTCAGTATTCAGACTGTAATGCTATCCAATATTAAGCCTTTAGCTACAAGTTTATTTAGTTGCCTTATTGTGCTGTTACTTTAGGTTACCACAGGTCTGGCGTATTTGATCCAATTACCAAATTGGATTGTATAGAGTGGGGCTGGTGACCCCACCGTCGAATTAATGACTATGTCACCTGTGTGCTGAAATCGCTCAGGATCGGGATCAGCTCCGCGCCTCCGTTCGGTAACAAATATGGCACACAATCTTTACCTTTTAATGTGATGTTTCAGGTCAGTGCTAAGCCTGGGCGCCAGCAAGCCCTGGCCAGAGGTCATGAGAAAGTTCACGGGTCAATCTGAGTTCAAGGTCGACTCACTGCTGAGATACTTCAAGCCTCTGATTGGTTGGCTCAAGCGAGCTAATAGGAACAATCCTGTTGGCTGGTCATCATCTCAGTAATGTGGACGTCCCTGACATTGTCAAATAGAGATGTGAAAATTAACGCTGAGTTGTTCTCTTTCTCTCTCACTCTCTCTCTTTCTCTCTCTCTCTCTCTCTCAGTGTGCTGCCAATTGGTTGGTCCAGGAATATTATGTTGAGTTATTATCAATAAAATAAGAATTAGATGGCTCATTCTTGGCCTCCCTATCTTTATTTTGCATTATTGAACAGTGTAATGTTTGTGTATTTTTATAAATTAAATAAAATTGAAAGTAGTAAACCTATTCTAGTTGCTATTAACTCGTTTTGCGGTTGTTTGTATTTGTAACTATGGCTTCTGTACTAAGTGCACTTAGTTCAACTGGACTGTCTTTATTGTCATTATTCCACAATTATTCCAGTGCTCTGCCACGTGGCAGGTCCAAAACAAAAATTCATACACACAATCAACTATCTCGCTCTTTAATGAGCACACCATCGACCAACCTAATAAGGCCATCTCATCACAAGGCATTACCTTTACCACACCTAAAATGATGCCTTTGTTCAAGGAAAAGATAAGTTGGGGTGGTTTTCCATTGCCATCCTCAGTATCTGCGTTAGTCCGAAACACGTGCAGTTATCGGTTGGAATATTCTCAAATATCCCGGACGCAACACGATTCCACAATAGTTTCTAAGAAATCCATGGACAATAGATGACCTACCACTCGCTTTTAAAATTAACATATTCTATTCGGTTTTCAGCAATCGCTTGATTTAATATCTGGTTTCTCACCCAAAGGCGATGTCAGGGACATCAATGAAGTCATTGTTAAGCACATAAGGTCTTCATTTGAAATTAATGCAAAAAATAACACTATTTTCTAGTTGCACAAAGAAGGGTATTCTCACACTCTTGCACTATGCATACACATGACACACTATTTAATTCACACACGCATCCGAAGGCGATGTCAGGGACATCTCAAGCAGACTGTTCAACCGTAAGCAGTTCTATACCACCAGAACACATTTGCCAATTCATAGACCGAAGCGATGGCGAGATCCGAAACAGTGCAAGTCCATTAGCCAGGGCAAGAGAGAGTCTGATTTATACACATGCACACACAAACTATCGAAAAACAGAAGCACCTAA
The DNA here is from genome assembly GCA_034695365.1 of Enchytraeus norvegicus. Classification (NCBI taxonomy): domain Eukaryota; kingdom Metazoa; phylum Annelida; class Clitellata; order Enchytraeida; family Enchytraeidae; genus Enchytraeus; species Enchytraeus norvegicus. Next base: position 1,921 of record JAQFZF010001557.1, on the reverse strand, counting down.
ATCACACACACACAATATTTAATTTTATCACGCAAGCTCTAAGCTATGTAACAAGTCAAAATAATCTGAAAATATCCAGAAAGACCAATTTAGAGTCCCATTTCTCTGCAGCAGATGACGTATAAAATAGTTCTCATGCATATTTGGAATAGTGCTACGTCAAATGGAAGTTAGTTGCAAGGTAACACAAGGGAAATGACAATTCATTGAGAATTGACCTTGAGTAAATACTAAATAGGTCAAGGTGAAGGACGTCCAGAGGTCATGCACACTCATACCACTGCCATCTGTAGACTCAAGGTCGTTTGAGAGGTGACCTTGAGCTAATAGGTCAAGTTGAAGGACGCTTAGAGGTCACGCACACTCATACCACCGCCATCTGTAGACTCAAGGTCGTCTGAGAATGTCACCGAGTTCTTCGATTTCTTCCCACCTATAAGAATAGATAACAATACGAATATATAATAAATATAAATAGATAACTATACGTAAATTATGCCCATTCGATTCTACGGTCGTACAAAGTGTGCAGACTGCAAGTAATTAATAAATAATGACAAAAATATAAATAATTAACGATAGAAGCAGCCTCATATGGTACATATGGTACACATAAGGTAGGCCTACATATGCAATGATACAGGATAGAAATACGTATATGACAACCATATCAGATCAAGCTGTTATCTATTTTTCTCTCTCTCTCTCTCTATTTCTCTCTCGACTTCTTTTACTATCTATCTTTAAAGCAATAACTAGTAGCCTTTAGATTATATATTTATTATCAGAAGTCAGTAACATAGGAGCGATGAGAAGAGACATTGAGATAATATCCTGGTGGCATTGTACTGCTTACTCCTGCATTGTCCATTTTGAGACGTCCCTAATATTGCCATCTGGTGTGGAAGTGGACCTCAAATACTCATTGTATTGTATTGTATTGTTAACAACAACAACAAGGTGGTATGACAACAACAACCTTTAGAGTCCTGAGTCCAGCCGCTGGTCGATGGCTCACCAATACTCACCAGAGGGCCTGGGGCTGATGATCTACAACATATATCCATAAGCAGGGCTGGAAATAACCTAAAAACCTAAATCAAAAATGTTAGGTTTTTAGGTTTTTTAAGTTTTAAGTTTTATAAAGGTTTTTACGTTTTTTAAGGCTTTTTGTATAAGCTGCGGATTTAGGGGGTCGGGCATGCCCCACCCCTTCGAGCTGAAGGGTCATGCCCCAAACTCCTTAAAGATAAATCTGCCCATGAGCAACAGGAGAGTAAAGTTGAAAAGTATTATTGATGTCACAAACTTCTAAGTACATTGTTCACTTTGATATGCATAATTTAACTCAAGGTAAAACAGGAAGAGGCCATATACAATATTATACATGTATACAATATTGGCCTATGTCTCTCCACAAGCTTGAAAAGGGACCACTGAAAGCTGCACTGAAAGCTGCACGTACTTAGTAGAAGCCCACTAATACAGCCATTGAAAAAGGATAAGGAGACCCACCTCAGATAATAAAATATTCTCCAATAAAATGTGCCATGCAAACTATACAATTACATTATTTATACATATGCCATGGATATGCCGATAGACTCACTGAGAGAGAGAGAGAGAGAGAGAGAGAGACAGAGAGAGAGAGAGGTTGAGAGAGAGAGAGAGAGGTACACAATTATTAATTAATTGAATTTAGTTTATTAAATATAATCTTAGTTGTTTTCAGTTGTAAAACAAAAATTCTTCAAAACCTAAAAACCTAACTTCTTCTAGAGAAAAGGTTTTTAAAAACCGTAATGTAAAAACCTTAGTGTATGTCTTGCTGGTTTAGTGGTAGCTAGCGTCGTGGACTTTCAAACATGACGTCCGGGGTTCAACTCCCGGTAGAGCCGATCAGAGAGTAAAATCTCGGACG
>JAQFZF010001556.1:0-13829 GCA_034695365.1 Enchytraeus norvegicus | reverse complement strand
ATTATGAGATCAACTCATGATGCTAATTGAGATGGTGACATTTATTATGTTATTTATTTATCTTCCACAAGACAACAAAGTTTACCTCAGCAATCAAACATAATTATAGATGCAATTATAACATTATGCTACCTTGTATTTCCATGCATGCATCTGATTTGAATACTGCCTCAGCAATGCAGTGTTTATGTTAAGTACATGTTTGTGCTTGTTTGTTGGTAGCAGTTTAACACAACAGAACTGTTGCAGGATAAAATCATTAAATCAAATTCATTCCCTGTACAATCAAATCTTAAATCAGATTTACATCCCTTCCACATATCTTAAAGTAGATGATAAAAGTGAATGTGATTGTTATACTATTGTAGTATGGTGATAAACGCACAGACGGGTGTATTTATTGCATTCTATTTACATCAACTTGCCACTGTTGTTGTGAAAAGTACTAAATTTTCCTAATTAGTAATACCTAATTAATGGTAATGAATTCATTTTTCAAACAGTACTTTCTTGTTAAATCTGTAATATATTAGACTGCATATTATCAGTCTATTATATAGATATCTAGCAAATTGACTGTATTTTGCTGATCGAATTTTATTGTTGGTCAAAGAATCGTTAAGCATTCCAAAACAGAATATGGAGATGTATGGAGGCATATACACGTATGTACAACAGCACTACATTGTATGCATAGTTGCATACCTTAAGCATAAATCCAGTATATGGATATTGTGTGAATTTATGCATCATATGGATATTATGTGCATGTAATGCCATGTATACAGCATACACTTCTCATATATGTATACAGCATATGCATATTGTGCGCATGTATGCAGCAAGCAGCATATTGCTGTTGTGTGCATGCATTGTATAGGCTACATAAGCCTATGTATTCTGTGTATGCATGCATTGTATAGGCTATATAAGCCTATGTATGCTGTGTATGAACTGATTTCTAGCCGAACTACAGTGCAGGGCAATCATGATCCTACAATAATATAAATATTCCAAATGATATTCAGCAATTGTTCTATACAGCAATCAGTACATATGTGTGCCTACATGTGAGTGCCAGTGTGTGTATGTGCATGTGTTCTGGTCTGTGTATGACACTGTATGTGTATCACAGTATGTAGATTTTACAGGAGTCAAAGTTTCAAAGATGGTTTGAAAAGGTCCAGGGGCGAGTGTGTATACTGTATATAGTATGTGTAAATAATTTTGTTACAGTTTTGTTTTATCATCGATTTCTGTTATTTGTTAACTTAGAATGTGTTTGGTTTGTGTGCTACGGTAGATTGTCTTTATGATTTGTGTAAATACAGGTTCTGTCTAATTGCTACATATGACTTTTCTCTTTATATATATACGAGTACATGTACTTTGAAAGTCCATATAAATAGTATCCATGCTATTATAAATGCTTAAGGTGTATTTTGGCAGATTGGTTTAAATAAAATTTATTTATTGCGTATTTATGCGGCTGTGGATATAGGCTTATACTGCAGTGGAGAGTTTTAGAAGCACAATTGTCTATGCAACGACTTTCTTTGAAAAAGGTGACAGGCTTATCTTGTTTACTCTCCATTTTAATGCTTTCAAAGCACTTGTGATACGTAGATACGAGTCGAGTCAGTCAGCTATCTAGAGTCTGATATTGAGTGATTGATACATGTAAGTGTAGAAGCTGATAAATGTGATGTAATAGATTATTGAATAATAATAGTCGCGAGAGGGTGCTGGACTTGCCGGTATTCGCTGCTTTTCATTTCACTTTCTCTTTATCTTTTGCATCTACTGGTTTCTGCAATGGGGTGACTTGTAGCTATTTATGCAATGCAACTTTCCAAGGCAAACTAAAACACCCTTCTTTCCTACCTAGGTTTATCGAGACTGCCTAATTGACTGACACTGTTTTAGACATTGCTTTGTCTGTTTATTAACAAGTGTGTTCTTGTTGTCTTAAACTGCTGTAGTTGTATTTTCCTCTTGGGACGAAATTATGTACCTGACATCGCCTTCGGGCGAGTAAATGGACGTTAAATCCTCACGGTTTTTTGTTATTTTAGCATTAAATTGGTTGTGGTTTTGGGAAGCCAATGACCACATCTTGCAATGTAAATTTGGACACTGCCTGTATTAATTATTAATGTGTGTTTCATTCTTATAATTCAGTTATGTACTTGCTTATGTACTTGCCTATACTGTTTGAGACGTCCCAAATATCGTCGTCCGAGCGTGAAACGTTGTACCCACAGTGTGGTACTTTTTTAACTGTAAGCTATAGAATCACACTTCCACGGTAGAAGATGTGTATTAATTTGTACGAGTGAGCGATTTGAAGCCACCTTGTCTAACTGTAATAATCTTCTGAGCTACACCGAATCTTTGCATATGATTGTAAGCAAGCTAATGATACTGCATGGAATAATAATAGAAATTGACATACATGTTTCCTACTAAGAACTGCACTTTCATGTTTAAAACTATAAATCAGAAGTTGGGAACCTAATGCTTCATTATACTATATAGAGTTATGCATATGATGCATACAAGATATTGCGTAGAATTTAATGTCGTGATAATATTCCTGTTGTAATGTCACTGTACTGTCTAGGAACATAGAATATAACATATCTTGTTTGATTTATGTCTGTCACTCAATGTCCTGTTCGTCCTTCAGTGGATTGTACTATCTGTACTGTAGTAGATTGTACTGTTTGTCCTGCATTCGATTGCTCTGTTTGCCATTCGGTCTATTGTACTGTTTGTACTGCAGTCGGTTGAATTGTTTATCCTTCAGTATATTGTACTGTTTATACCGCAGTCGATTTAATTTTTGTACTGTTTCTGCTTCAGTCGAATCAGTGTTTGTCCTTCAGTCGATTGATTGTACTGTAGTTGATTCAGTGGATTGTTTGTCCTTCAGTCGATTGTACTCTATGTTCTTCAAGTCGATTGCACGGTTGTCCTTTAGTGGATTGTAGTCTGTTTGTTCTGCAGTCGGTTGTACTGTTCGTCTTTCGTCTTTCAGTGGACTGTACTATTTGTCTCTCAGTGGATTGTACTGGTTGTCCTTCAGTGGACTATACTGTTTGTCCTTCAGTGGATTGTACTGTTTGTACTGCAGTCGATTTCTCTGTTTGTCCTTCAGTATATTGTACTGTTTGTCCTGTGATTTTTTCATGTGCAGAGAATTTACTGTTGTCTTCCTCACCAACGAGTAACTAAGTATAAATGAATAGTATTAATATTAAATGTGCGACTGTACTGCGACTGAGTGTTTAGTGTACTCTCCTAATGTAGTATTACAAACAGTATGCCACCTTAAACATAGCAACAATTCATTAGCTTATAGCAGTGTACTTGTGTGTCTGCCCACAAGCAAAGTGATACACCGTAGCAAGCTCCTTGGTGTTCTGCTGTGAAGATCTACATGATTGTATTCTCTCAATTAATGTAAGAATTACTGTTAGATATTACTTCCATTGCAATCATTAATGCTATATGTTATTTCATTATATGCTCATTCAGTGTAGGTTCATTATTCACTATTCTATTGTAATAAATGTTCTGTTAGACTGAGCATATAAGTAACAACATCAAATAGCAGAGAGCAGTTCTTCTCAGTTGCTTAGTTATTAGAGAGTCCTCTAAGCCTAACACTGTACTTGCTACAATTATGTTGACTTCAGTTAAGGCATTCATGCATGTGTTGCAAAGAGCAAAGAAAGAAATGTTTCAATCTTTTCATAATTTTTCCAATTAAAATGTTTATAGGATTTGTAAACGTTGTACTATGTTCAATCTAACAAAAAAATTAAAATATTATAGTTTCATTTGTGACATCTATCTGTCTATCAATGCTAATCTATCTGTCTATCAATGCTAGGTTACAAAGAAAAGTTTAACCGGTCACATTATTGCCAAGAGCTGAACACGGCCATCTTATAACACGGCCATCGGCAGCTTAGTTGCTATATAGTATTATATTTAATGTTAAACTACACAACACTTCACAATTATCAAAGTGTAGCCTACAATGGCACTGAATCTACCTGTATCATTTACCTTTTATACTTCTGTTTCTCGTTGAAATGTAGATGCAATAACACCGAGCAGACAGCGCGGTTTTTTTATGTGTATGTTTTAAATGGTCAGTAGGACTATGCTATTTATCCATTCTTGCTACATAGTTGTGGCTAATAATAGCAAGCAATCTACTTTCCCTTCGTTGTTTAAAGGGTCTCTAGTGTATAGAGGAGCTATAAAATGTCCTTTTTAATTTATTGTATTGTATTATAACCATTTGCCATAGTAGTGTGTTACGTTCCTGTAGTAGATTACGTGCTTGTCTTTGAAAGAGTTTGTATAGTAGTTCTGTCGGTACCATTTCCTGATTCCGTCTGTAGACCTAATATTGAAAATCATTTAGAACACACAGAAACAATTGGTTCTCAGGTGATCCTAATAAGACGTTAATGGAGACTTTTAATACTATTTATGCAATTACATTTAAATGTGCGCCTATAGATATGAGATACGTATTTATGCATTCTTCTGATTTCACATGAATTGGTAAACAGTAAACTTAATATTATATTCGCTGTATAGCATTAAATATTTAGGAGGATTAGATTGATATTGTGTATCAGCTACTTACAGTACAATCAATATGAGTATGCACTGATCAGCTAGAATTTAGATTTCAGTTGGATATACAATTATTTTACATTATCAATGAAATGTTACCATTTTTGGCATAAATTTCATTTATCCTTCAAGAATATGTTAACTCAATCAAATTGCCAAGTTTTTGTGCTTTTTGAGTACTACTTTGTTAAACTATGGGTGCATGTGAGTGGTGCTAAGCTATGTAGTACTATGATGCAGTACTGTGTAGTACAGTACCGGTACCCATGATGTAGCACTGTTCTACTACACCGTACTATAATATTAACTACTGTGCAGTACTATGATGTAATAATGTGTAGTACTATGATGATTTTTAATTGTTTTTGCCTCGATAATCGATATACAATCTAGGTACAGATTGTGACATATTGTGACTGAAAATATTGTGACTGTGTGGTGCGGATTTATAAGATCCGTCATATTAAGACAATCACTTGGCGAATTCCTCTGTTATATTCGTTGTGTTGTAGAGTAGTGGCAGTTATTTATTACTAGATTTTAGATTTTATCTGTTCATCTTAGGTGCTCGTTTAGATGAACAAGAATATTATGATAAAGTTTCAGTTAGTTACAGTTTTAGTTGTTTGCTGAAGTGGTTGGTTAGGTTATGTGAATGGGCAGAGAAATTCAGTAGGAGGTCCTATAAATTATTTCTATTTTTGTACATAGGCATGTTGTTCTGTTCCCCTGTTTGTGGTTATTTGGTTAGTGATTGTTTTACGTCAATTTGTTGTCATGGTTTCGTGTTAGTGTATCCGTTGTTCTTAGTATCTTAACTCGGCCAGATTTCTTTGTTAACGATTTTACCTCGCTGCGCGTGATGAAAGTCACATGAGCCACGATACAGCCTCTGCCTATAATTATAATTGGCGCATTGTGCAGGTATTAATACTTGTATGGGCTTGCAGAACACCACATAGGCCTACGTGAAAACATGGCCTATTATACAGGGTGCGATAAAAATTGAAATTTTTGAAAATCTGAAAATTTCATAAAATTCTGTTAATCGATGGCCGAGTTATAGGCGATTTTGTGATATACCCATCGATTTTGCGCTGAATACGCGGAATTGGAAAGGTTAGCGAATTCAGCGCAAAATCGATGGGTATGCTCCCAAAATCACCTATAACTCGGCCATCGATTAACAGAATTTTATGAAATTTTCAGACGTCATGTTGAACTGGCCTTCCAATAAACGTTGCAAATTTGATACACCTAGACAGAATGGTCTCGAAAATACAACGAATATAATAGCGGTTCCAGTTTTTTTATCGCACCCTGTATGTGTAGATTTGAATGCAATATAGACCCATTGGAATATGCATAATATTATGCAGAGCTGTACCTGCATGATAGGTTCTATGGCACAGGATATATCTTCCTTTCTTTGACTATGTTAGCGCTTTATAAATTGGCAGCATAACTTTCTCCAACATTATATAACTTATTATTTTTATTATTAATCCTTCTTGTACAAAGCTGCGAGTAGATAGGCTAGCATGTACAGTCTGTGAGGCGTGTCTTGACGATGTTCACAGATATTTGTTCTTAGAAATGGCGAGTATAGCAGCTTGCTGAAGGCTGCAACTCAACGACCGACACGACTGAGTATAGAACTCGTGACCTTGATAAGTTGAGCAAGGGTAAACTCTGTGCAGTTCTATAGCAAGTTGCAGACAATTTTCTAGAAGATTTGTTAAAGCAATATCAGTGTTCTGTGGTGTAGTGTCAACGAAAGCAGATTAACTAGAGATGTTTGCTTTATAGTAAATCTACAATAGTTGCAGTCCATGAATTGATTCATTTGTTTCACGAAATACAATGCAGGCCTTTGCATACATATAGGACACTTGCAATGAAATTCGGGCCCGAAGGCACTAACATGAATCCCTATTTCCACTTCTAGCACAAGTTTTAAGTATCTATTATTGCGGATAAAATCAAATGTTCAATTCCCGACTTATTGAATTCGTGATTGATTTTAACAATGACTTATTGATTGCGCTTCTATTGATTTATGAATTGATTGATTTACGAATTGATTATTTATTTCATTCGTCAGTTTATGCATTGATTCATTGATTGATTCCTCCATTGATTCCTGATAATAGATGGCTGTAGGAATAAAATTGTCACCAATGAATAAATATTCTTTACCGTGATAATTCAATTTTATTATATTTATCTGGCACCTGATAACATGTAAATACTTGTTTAAATTACAAAAATTCTATAAACATCATCTTGTGTTTGAAATTTGTTATCAATATTGTCCCCGCACCCTTTGGCACGGGTGCGTATCGGTGCTTTGAAAATGGAAGGCTAATCGTGTATCTGTGCTGGTCGCTTAAAGCACCAACAAAAGGCAAAGGTACGATTAATCATGGACTGATTAAATAACAAAAAAGACGCAAACGAAGCAAGGAAACTTGCATGTGCGGTCTGTCATATGCGAAAATAGACGAAAAGAAAATTGATAAGCCTAATTATAAAACATTAAACACTCACTGTAGCGCACTGACTATCCATGCTAATAGCTATCTCTTGTAACACCATAATGATAATAATCATTAAGCCAATTACCGATATGTTAGATCGATTCTGACATCACTCTATGTCCGCGCTCTGATAGGTTCTTGCAGGATTTGAACCCCGGACGTCTTACTTTATAGTTAGATAGTTAATGACCAACTTAGAGAGTACCTGCGGAGCGCATGAATATAACGCTTATTCAGCTATTCAATATAATACAATCAATTAGGATTTAACGTCCGGTTCGTCACCCGAAGGCGATGTTAGGGCCGTCTCAAGCAGTCTATGCGACTTTATATGTTTTATGAAGCCTATTTGCACATAATTAAGGAGAGAGTCACAATGAACAAAGCCTGTTTATTATAGTAGAGGTGATAAAATGATGTAGCCAAATACTTCGAAGTTCAGCACATTGTCATTCTCTCTTTCCAATACAAAGACAAAGCAAGGATACACTCAGTTATTCAGTAAACCTAATAATACATTTTATGTTCCTAACGTTACCCAAATGCAATGCAATTTTTTTCCGACAATTATTTCAGTACATGACTATTGGAACGAAAGTTCTACCAATAAGAAATAATTGACTAAAATCGAAATTTACAGAACAATTACTTTATGGTTAGTTCGATATTTTCAATAAAGGAAGTTGTAGTAAGGAGAATAATTGATATCAATATGGCGTTCAATTGAAGTCACCATCTGGTTAAATTAGATAGTTTCTGATGACTCTTCTGGAGAGTGGAAATCGAAGTTAAACCTGATATATGCTATCATGTTCTTAATTGATCAAATGTACAATCTGCTCGAAATAATCGTAATATAAAGATGCAAAAAAATATTCAAGCTAAAGTAATTTCTATCTAATGATATAGGCCTGCAGTAGGTCAATCTGCATATAATGTAGTCTATCTGAAAGTTGTTGCGATTCACATAATTTTAGGATATAGGCTAAGTCGAACTGTTATTTAAAATTTGAATTTAAAGTGCGGCAGGGTGGTTAAATCGTTGACGGGTTGAGTCCCAAGATTCTAACCGAGAACTTATGGAATCCGATTCAGACGCTTAACCAACTGGCTCAGTGTCATAGAAAGATAATATTTATGTCGTCTTCAAGTAAAATAGTATGTTACCTGAAGACCACACAAATAATTATATCTTTATATATCTTTCTATATTATAGCACATTCCATGAGCATATCAAGATAAAAATTAATGAGTCGATTCTTGTTTATCATCGACTTATCGAGCGGCGTCCTTTATAGGATTGACAAAAGCAAAACTCACAAAGGAAATCAGCGCTACAACTACGATGACTAAAGCTGGATCTAGCTCCATCACACTGGCAACAATGGTCATGACGATGGCGAATAACACGTAGACGTTCCAAGGAAAGGTCGCCCATTCCGTGCACCAATCCAAGATTCTATGAACTTGGAAAATATCACATAGCGCATTCACATTGATGTCCTCGACAGCTGAATACTTTTGAGGCTCAGCACCAACCAATGCAGACGATGCTGGTGGCTGATCAAGCTGTTCAGAGGTCCCAGTTGGATCTGGAAATGTTTCAACTTTCGTGTCGCTAGTATTCATGGTTACTGAGGTAGAAGCGAGTAAAGCATGTGGAAGCGTTGTACTAGTATCAATTAATTGAACTTCACTAGGCTGAAGAGGTTGAGCTGGAAATTGCTCCAACTGACCTTTGATATCAAGCCTCTGACATTCCTGTTCGGCTTGTGATTTGTTATCCTGGAACAAACCCTGGTAATGCGTAATCTGTTCGAATTGTTCTTCAAATGTCGGTGTGGACTCTATAGCCTGAATATCATCGAATGTTTTATTCTGAGTGAGTCCTTCATCCGCAGACAATAAATCTTTGAATCTCTGGACATCATCTCGCAGAGGTTCATCATTCAAACTGTTCAGAGGAGGAGCTTCTGATTGTTGAATGGATTCAAAACTCAACTCTGCTTCATTATCAACTTGTCCAGAAATGATCTTTTCCTCTCTCGGCTCTGTATCTGCAGAATTGAGCGCAGTTTGATTTTGTGCTACCATCTGACTGGGAGTGAAGAGTTCTGCGCTTACTTCTGATATGTCAGACAGTGCTTCCGGATATTGATTCACCGTTGAAAGATTTTCAAATTTCTCAGTGGTAGGTGACGGTTCGATAAGATTTGGTTGAAATTGGTTGTTCCCGATCTGCGACATTGTCGTCCAATCTTCAGAGGGTTCTGAATTCGTCGTACTGCTTACTTCCATCACAATCCAACTGTCATAGCCTTCAGACACGTTGGAGTGCTCCGGCCGATCTGATCATGTAATAATATGTCTTAATTGAGTTATGCTTGGTTAATAAATTAATACACAATAAATCAATCAATTAATACACAATAAATCAACCAATTAATACACAATAAATCAATCAATCAATTTAATTGAGTGCAAAGTAATCGGTTGATATCTTATCTTATATTATAACTATTTGTAATTAGTAAATATTAATTAAAAATTAATAGTGAGAAATTACAAATTAAAGTGTGCCTACACTGAAAAATGTATTACTGGTCTTAACCAATCTACAATCCATAAACACTCTAGATCTAGTAATTATCAATAGATTGCCTAGTATCTTTAAAAAGTTATTAGATATGAGGCATTAGAAATGCATCATACATATAATATTAAATTAAATTATAGTCAAGTAGAAATCGCTGTGTTACTACAAGGCATCAAAACAAGAGGCACACACAAGTTACTGTAATCTCAGTAGAACAATAGATTAAACACTCCCTTATATATCTGATATAAGTGTACATCTCATGACTAGTGCACAGACATGGGGGCCTAATCCTTCGAAATACCATGCGTTTACATTGTCGGATACATGAATGTGTGCAATTGAGCTTTGTGTAAATATGTCATGAATACTGTCATAAATAATATCTATAATTTTAGGAGATATTTGCTGATTATATCAGCGTTCGTTTAGTAGAGAGCTTAGCAATTTATTAACAGTTTCGATCTGTGTATACGTCAATTACAGGCATTATAATGTGTAATTGTGTATACTGCAAATGGCATAATTGACTAATGCGTTACTAACATTGCTCCATTTCAAAAAGGTAATAAGCTTACATCCTTGTAAAATTATATCCTAGTAAGACCAACTTGATATAGGCCCAGTGACTGGCCCACTGCTCTGTAAATAGCCTAACCCATAAGCATTCATAATATTAGTTTCCTTAATATTACACTTGCACATTTGATCGAACTTTCTCGCCCATTTAGAATTAGAAGTTATACGGTCTGCATCGTATGGAACTTGCTGCAACCTATAATTTCATTGATAGAATTAAAAGTTGATTTAAATTTTTGTTAGATTTTACTTTAATTGACAGTTGAAATTTTTGAGTAGATTTGATGTACAACTTTAGGTTGGTCTTAGTTTCCCCTAACTTGTACAGTGCATGTAACACACACTTCCTTCTCCATAACCATGTTAGAAATGTCTTTATAACATTTCATACAATAAAACTATACAGTATTACAAATGTTCAATGTTTCAGACTATATGATAGCATTGTTTAGTTTGATAGCAGGCTATAGAGGACTACACCACAGAGTACAGACTACAGTCTATAATCATGTAATGACTCTACTCTATAGACCAGGATTACCAATCAATCAATCAATCAATGAGGATTTAACGTCCGGTTCCTTCACCCGATGAAGTTTTTAGTTCCATCATGTCTAGATGGTAAGTGCTAGGGCCTACGAAACTATTTAATTAGCCGTAGCAGTGGGCCCAGTTGCTTCATTGATGCCAAACCTACATGTCATGTAATGCAGACCACGGGCCTCTGTTTAGACACTGTCCGATTTAATTAAGACCATGACCATGGACCTCTGTTCCGACGAAGCTCTACATAATGAAGACCGCATACCTCTATTCAAACAACGCCCAGTAACTATGCCCTACGAACACTGCAGACCGTGGACCTCTGCTCATATGATCCAACTAGTGTATACCATGCAGAAGAAACTCGACCTAATGCAGGTCATGAGCCTCCACATTAAATGGACTAACCGATCTCGAATATATATTAGCAGCTTACTCCTGACTACATGAATTCTTTAACTTAAATACAACATTTAGTCCACACTCAGATCAGACAAAGTAATAATAATAAACTTTCACTTACCGGACTGATTATCTTTGAATGTAGTCATGAAATTATCTTCTACTGCTGATATAGCTTCCAGTGATATAATTGGTTCTGCACCTGAAACAACTGGTTCTGTTGATACAACTAGTTCGGTTGGGACAATTGGCTCTGTTGATACAATTGATTCTTTTGATACAACTGGTTCTGTTGAGACAGCTGGTTCTGTTGATAGAACTGGTGATACAACTAGTTCTGTTGATACAATTGGCTCTGTTGATGCAACTGAATCTGCAGTTGATACAGCTGGTTCTATTGATCTAATTGATTCTGCAGTTGATAAAACTGGTTCTGCAGTTGATACAGCTGGTTCTGTTGATATCACCGGTTCTGTTGATATAACTGGTACAGGTGATACAACTGTTTCTGCACTTGAAATAACTTTCTCTTCAGTTGATATAACTGGTTCTGCAGTTGATACAGCTGGTTTTGCAATTGATACAACTGGTTCTGTTGACACAACTGGTTCTGATGATGCAACTAACATGTCCCGGAATGTAGCTGACTGTTTTGTATTAGCTTCCTCTTTGCAAATCTCTCTTTCTGCATCAGCTCCATTCACTTCAGCTAAAACTATTGGATGAGGTTGAACATATAATGCTATTTCGTGGGCTGTTGTTGCATTGATTGTTTCAGTTGTTATGGATGTGGTATCGAAATTTATCACTGCCGCATCTTTTTCTGAGTCAGATCCCGATTGACCCACTGTCTCAAGGCCAAATGTTACTTCATTCATATCCATAAGAACAGGTGCTGATTCATCCACTACTATAGCGGCAGGTGCTGCATACTCAGCTATAGCAGCACCGGTCGTGGCTTCGAATTCTTTATCGGTCGTTGCTATATTATCAGCTCTCGTTGTAAAAATAAATTGATCCTCAGATGATGAAACAATATTTGCTGTATCCTGTAATTCTGCCCAGATCTCATTTGTGCCGCCGGCTTCATCAGGATCTGTCAAACCTGATGCAGAAGCATTGGACACGATTTCATCTCCTGGTATAGTTTGATCTGTTGCTTCCTCTGTTGTTGAACTGATTGCTGTTGAATCTGGTTCTGTACTAGCAACAATAACCTGTCTCACAATGTCATAAGCAATATTATCCGCAATTCCATCAATTATTGTATCTTCAATTGTTACATTGATATCTTTCGCTGATTCTGGTGTTGCATTAACAGCTGTTGCACTTTCATTTGAAGCATCATATGTTGATGTGCTGACATCTGGTGCAGTCTCTGGTAATGAATTGACAGCAATTCCGTCCTCTATGCTTTCATCTCGAATTGCTGCATCATCTATAGTTGAACTGGAAACTGTTGCATCTTCATTAGTGATCATCCCGTCAGGAGTAAAATCTGTTTTTGGCCCAACAGACGATGATGATTCTGAAATGGTGAAAATAGGGTCAGCTATTTGGGTAGTAGAATCAGCAGAAGCTAGTTCAGCAGCTGAATGATAGGCTGCTACTTCTGAGGTAATTGAATCTGATGCGGCTAGTTCAGCTGCAATTAAATCACAAGCTGCTGCTGCTGGTGTAGCTAAGTAATCTGTAAATGCTATAGGTGTAGCTGCATGTGCTGTTACTGTGGATGCAACGAGATCATCAGCTGCTACTATAGCTGAATCCGCTGCTGCCTCAGGTGGAAGTGTATCTTCAGCAGACACTTCCAATGTTGCAGCTACTGCTACGACTGGTGCAGCTAAATCAGCTGCATCTGTAGCTGAGTCAGCTGCTGAGGGCTCATCCAATGCCTTATCATCACGCGCAAATGCTGTTGTTGCTGTTTCTCCAGCAACCGTTAAACTTACATTCTCTTCTGTCGACATGGCTAATGCTGCTTCCAATGCTTTCTTCACAATAGCTTCTGCTATGATCTCCTCAGCTGCTGCAGGACTTTCTTCTCGTAAATCCTGTTCCATGCTGTAACTACTCTCGCTGTTTAACTGTTGGTTAAAACTTTCAGTAACTGCGCAACTCTCGCTACTCGGCTGAACTGAAGTTAGTTCTGATGTGCAGGCTTCTAACCCGTGCGCCTCCCCCGCTGAGTCCGTGTGCTCACGCTGCATGGACTCACTGCTCACGCTAGGCTCAGGACTGACTAACTCGCCACCACAATCCGGTGGAGATATTACTGGGGGAAAATCTCCTACTTCTGAAAAATATCAAGTTTCGAGTCATGCAATTAATTTTCTTATCTTGTTAAGCTTAACTTACAATACATAATTGACTTATGCATGAGAATTGAGTATGCAAGACAGATTACATGATGTTGATTTTTTTGTAAGATAAGCATTCATTTGTGGTAAACCTACGCATTTGATGGCTCTGAATGCACGAGTGACTTTCTTACTCAAATTCAACACAG
>JAQFZF010001555.1:0-13829 GCA_034695365.1 Enchytraeus norvegicus | reverse complement strand
GAGTTCATAAAATTTTATTAATTAAGTAATCAAGGATTTTTCATACCAAAAAAAATTAATATAATGTGCCTAATCGTGCGAACGCTTCAACATTATCCTAGAGACACGAGTTCGGCAGAAGCCCTTATGGCGCAATCGGCTAGCGCGTTCGGCTGTTAACCGAAAGGTTGGTGGTTCGAATCCACCTAGGGGCGTTACTTTTTTTGCTTTTGTGGGTTAAAATAAAAAAGTAAAACCTACAAATTAAAAAATGCATAGGATATTATGTATCTATCTATCTCTAGTGCGCTGCCAAATGGCAGGTCCAAGGTACAATATTTTGAAACAGTCTGCTATCAAGCCCACCAATGAGCACCCAATCGATCATAAAATTGATCTCATCAAAAAGATTAAGCCTTTACCACACCTAAAATGAAACCTTTTATCTTGGGACTATAATAATTATATTCTGACTTCCGAAGTGGTTTCTCGTTGCCTTCCTCAGTATGAAAATATCTGCTTTGGCGGTTTTTACGAAACATGTGCAATTTTCAGTTGGTATATTCTCAAGCTTCCCGGTTCCAACACTGTGGCTTCACGAGAATATGATATATAGGCCTAGGATAGGATAATGAATGAGATTCAGAAAACTGGAGAATATACTAACCGACAATAGCTAGTGTTTCGTTAGAGCCGACTAACGCAGATGTTGCAGTGAAGGGCAGTGTAGTGTGGGTCAGAGTAGTATGGGAGTAGTCTTTATAATTACAAGGACTATACATTTTCTGTGAAAGATCTCTTTTACATGTATACCCGATTATTACCCGTAGTACTAAATATAGCAGTGCAGTATTTTTATAAGTTTATAATTAAATTTAGTCAGTAACATGATAACTATAGCATAGTCTCTTTCTCTCTCTCTCTTTCCATATTGTCGTTTTTCTTGGGATACAATTTTGGTTTATGACGGGTCTCCAGAACCAGTCACTGCATTGTTCGGCTTCTACGAAAAACGTGCTGCTTTCAGTCAGTGGCGGCGCCACACCGGGTCGCACCAGGTCAAATGACCTGGTAAAAAAGCCTCTGACCTGGTGTCCGACCTGGAGACCAGACCTGCCTGATTATGATATTGTAATAGCTTTACTGCTTTTTACGACCAGCCTTTAGT
Organism: Enchytraeus norvegicus; assembly: GCA_034695365.1. NCBI lineage: Eukaryota > Metazoa > Annelida > Clitellata > Enchytraeida > Enchytraeidae > Enchytraeus > Enchytraeus norvegicus. The sequence goes on along the minus strand of JAQFZF010001555.1, from coordinate 12,682 downwards.
TTATAATGACCTGGCAATGGCCTAGTTGCTCGGACGGTCTGGCGCCGCCACTGCTTTCGGTTGGTCTATTTCTATGTTTGAGGAATCCAACGCGGCTATAGGCCACAGATAGATAAAACCTCGATGGAGGGAACTATTTGTGGTTTGCCTTATTGAATTAATTAAGCACACAATTCATCAGAATTATCTAAGCTGGTAGTACACTATTGCCCGAGTGGTTTCAATAATAATATGCTTGTATCCATAGTAGTTACTGCTCCATATGAGATTTGTTATACTCTGGGGCGAATTTGGAGGCGGGGGGGGGGTGGGGTCGATTTGTATTGAGAAGAGAGAGTGAGAAATAAAAACATAGAAGAGAGAACGAGAGAGAGAGAGAGAGAGAGAGAGCGAGAGAGAGTTTTAAACTTTAAATGGAATTATAATATGTTCAGGCCTGAATTGTATAGGTATCCAATAGGTTGGTCTATTTTAACCTTCTCGCGTTAACATACCGACGAAAATGCGTAAACAAGCGAGAAGATATTCACACTTAATATGTCTTGACACCTACGAATTACAAGGCTGTTGAAAACCATTAACAAGTTGTTTCTGAAACTCTTTTTCCAGGTTTCTAACATATCTAATCTCAAACACCTGTCGCTGTCTTTAGCTTCAATTATGAGTCAGTGATTGAAATAGTTAAAATAAAGATGTAAAGCAAAGTTTAACGTCAGTTTCCTTATCTCAGTATGGAGAAAGACTGGCATTCGAACCCGTGACATCCTGTCACCGAGCAAGCGAGTTATCAATTTGCAAATATTTCGAAATGTATTAATTATTTTGAATATTGTTCTCTTTCAGTACTTGCGACCCGCTAACAGCGTTTGAGTGTAGCAGTCAATATATTGCTTGTGCTTTTGAGACGTCCTTGATATCGTCATGAGATAATGAAATGGACATTAAATTCATATTTGTATTATACTGCATTAAGTTATAGTTTTGGTAAAAATTGTCATATACTCACTCGGTATAAGCCAATATAATGGCTGTTCTACACATGTCCATCATATACCGTCATCCACATGGGGGGATATGGACGAGTGGCTAGAGTGTCGGCCTCCGAAGCAAGTGATCCAGGTTCAAATCCCGGGTCGGTCAACAAATATCCCAGGGTGTCTGGAAGGTTTCCCGTTCTACAGCGAGGGGTAGAGTGGTCTGGGCCATGACTTCTTGTGTATTTGACCAATTGGACGCCAAAATTCCACATCGGTTGTGGTATATGGAAGACTAGACTAATCTACACAAAAGTACGATAAACCATGGAGTGGACTAAATAATAGTAAAATTTACAAAAAAATAGTAACTCAAGCAAGGAAACTGGCATGTGCGAATGTCATGTGTGAAAATATCTACGATCACATGAGCCTATAGTTCTACAGCTTCCATGTCTGAGATTGGTTTGTACGGCGCCTAACGGACTCGGCTCTTGCGACAAGATGTCAGGATTGTGTGCCATAGCTCGAGGTTCAAATTACCGCCAGGCTCCGGTTGGATGCTTTCCGTTACTCCAATAGGCGTGGAAGAGAATTCCGCGTTACGATAACGTAGTCCCAGGACAGTCTGGCAGTCAGGAAGTAGCATAGCTGCAGGTGCATGATCATCTGTTGATGGAAAATGCTTACAGAAATCAATCAGTCGTTCATTTTCAGACATCAAAACAGTCCGTAATACAGAAACAAAATACAAGTAATAAACTCAGGCAGCGAACAAAACAAACTACTTCACCTTAATTATACAATATTCGTAAAAATGTAAATATGTTTCCAACTTTATTTGTTACTTGGACAAAGAAACACTGTGCACAATGCACACGTAAAAATTAATTAGAAATGTACCAATAAATCTAAAATAGACAGAAATGATACAGTTGATAGAAACGCCATTTCATGCAACAAATTAAGCGAATCAGGCATCATTAGGATAGTTTTGATTAACCTTGTTCGATAATGTGACCTTGTTTTAATCTAACTTCTCCACACATACGTCAACCTCTCTCTCCCTCCCTCAGTGCACTGCCTAAAGGCAGGTCCATGGCATACAACTGCAAAGTTTGTATGCCATATTTTCTTGGAGACAATTTTTCTTTCTAAGGAGTGGTCTCCTCAACCAGTGATTGTTTTATCGGCATAGTCGGCTTCTACAATACAAGTGCAGCTTTCGATTGGTCTATTCTTATGTTTGCCGGATCCAACACGGCCATGTCAATCTACAATCTGATAAACTAGGCATAGTCAAACTAAATTAAATATGGTCGATATCATTTTTCGATATAACTGTTATTAGCGACTAGCAACAGTTATGATGACGACAATAGAAATCATAACAGATATTTAGTTTTCTTTTCTAAAGTGATTATTATGAGCAATTGAGCATTCCTGCGATCATTTGACTGAGCGAAGATGTGCTCATTAATGATCGTTATAGTAGAGACCGTGGAGAAAATGTGTGCCTTGGCCTTGTCATACGGCAGAAAATAGAAAAAATATATGTAACGATTCAGTAACAGCTGCAACGATAACTTTGACGTCGGTTTCCGTAGTACAAGGACACTGTCAGGGACCGACCCGGCTTGGGACTCGAACCCGTGACATCCTGCTAATCGAGAAACCTTGTTACTGATTGCGCTATCAAACCGAGTAAGAGGAATGTTGTTAATTTGTCTCCAGAGATAAGCTTTTGACAATGTTACTTGACCTACTGGCAAGGCTAATGATCACCTTTCGACTTGTATGGAAAACTAACACGAAAACCAGGCAAGACTTTTAACCCACGGTTAACCCATGGGGCTTCCGGTGACTCCTTGCTAAATGGCTTCCCTTAAAAACAACTATGTGAATCGGTATATTGAAGCAATTAGAACATAGTGACTTATAAGATATGGACCTGCACTGTTTCAGATCTCGCCTTCTCTTCGGTTTACGCATAAATTCTGAACGCATTCTGCGGTTACTAATATAGTGATTATAGACATTTTCACTGTCATTAAAATTATCTTAAACATTTTCAGCCGATCAATCAATGCGAATCTAGCGTCCATTTCATCGTCTGACGACGACATCAGGGACGATTATTCTTTACGTATGGAAAATGCTCTTCACTAGTGAAGCCGGGACTGTCAGTAAAATTATCCAGGAATGAGTGTTGGATGATGAATGGGTGTCAGAAGGTCAGAACCTTTCTATTCTTCCTGTAACAGCTGGAGCAGTGGTTGAGGTTGTAATGGAAACGTAACGCCATCCGTTATCCAATTGAATTGTAATAACTCATCTTTGCAATTATGGATGACGGCTGGAGCATGCCGTATGAGGAATCCGGTGGAAAATTTACACAACCTAATAGATTTCAGTCAAATTTTGGTCTATTTTAGGGTTTGGTTAGGTGTGTGACATAGACCAAAGTCGACTAGGCTGTGTAAATTGGATTGAAATCGGTTAGGTGGTGTAAATTTACTTGCCGAAGATGATTGAAGAGTCGTGGGTACAAACCCAGATCAGACTACAGAAAAATAATAACGCCACCGGTGCTGGTTAATCGTGCATTAGCTGCATTAGTGCTCTTTTTACGTACCGGTACGATTAGCCAGTGGGACTATAAAAATACCAAAAATAGAAATGAAGAAGACGACTCTGTAAACACGTGCGGTTGACATGTGTAGATATAAAAAGATTTTTTAAACGTAGGAAAGCACCCGAAATATTTTACAAAGCTGAAAAATGTCTAAGGTCGACTTTAACGTTAGTTTCGCTGCTTTCGCAGCCTGAAGGCACCATTAGTGACGGGTGAGCCCTGGGATTCGAACCATGAATCTACATGTACATGTATATAGAACCCGTGTCAAAATTTTATCTTCTTGCTAACTCTCTCTGCCAAATACATAAGTAAAATATCAACATTATTTTAACTGATTAGTCATCGAGTATTAGATATCGCCTAATAAAATAGCACGATTTCGGATCTCGCTTTCACTTCGGTCTATGCATTGGCAAGTGTGTTCTGGTGTGATGTAGTTGCTTGAATTTACATAGTCTGCTTGATACGTCCTGACATCGCCTTCGGGTGAAGAACCGGACGTTAAATCCTTAGTGTATTGTAGTGTATTGTACTGTATTATTTTGTATTGTTTTGTATTGTATTGTATACATGTAGTAATGTATTGCATTGTATACAGCCCATAGACCCACCAGGTGGATCTGGGGGTGTTCCATGTAGGACAGGTACTCCATGGAAGCAAGCCATCCATCACTGTGTGGAATCTAAAATATGTTCCACCTTTGTTTTCCATATGATGTCTTTACTCCAGCTGTGTGCGTATAGTAATACTGACTGGAGCCCAGTAATGGAGGTGCAACTTAAGGAATGTGTACCACCAAGTCAATAATGACCATTATTTTTGTTAATCTTCTTTTATTTCCACATATGTCATTGTCAACCGCGCGTGTTCATAGTGTTTCCTTTCTTCGTTTCTGTTTTTGGTATTTCTGTAGTCTGCCATCCCACTGGTTAATCGTACCATTGTCGTAAAGAGCGCACCATGCAGCAAGCGCTGGTATACGTACTGTATTAACGAGTACCGGTGGCGTTATTATTTTTCTGTAGTCTGATCGGCGTTTGAACCCACGACTCTTCAATCATCTTACGCTTGAGCGCGCCAAGTTAACGGAGTCTTGGTAAATCTACACCGATTGCTGCTATTATAGAAATGGGGAGTAAAGTAGGCTTGCTTTACTCTCCAGTGTTCTTTACACTACGTAGAAACTGGGCTTGAACCCGCAACCTCCTATTTCACAGACCGCTGTGGTGACATTCTGAAATTGAAATGAATAATCTAAATGAATAAAATAATACAGCACTTTCTGAAAATAATATCACCTGATGTAGACCTTGGATGACGAACGGGCGTCAAATTCTATTTCTATGACATCAATCAATCAATCAAGAAATGAGGATTTAACGTCAATGAGGATTTAACGTCCTGACTCGAAGGCGATGTCATAGACGCCAACTTCTGCTGAACCAAACTTCTGTACTGTTTAGCGACTTTATGAATTAGGTTCTGTCCCTGATGTCGTCGTTAGATGATGAAACGGACATTAAATTCTCATTGAAAGACGGAAGATGACAAAGACGAGAGAAGCTTCTTTTGCTCCCATCTACTTGAAGCTCCTTATTTTTCGATACATCATACTGTGTTACCAATAATCCGTGAAACAATTTTGAGGTTAAAAAGTCAATATGTTGCTAAATTGTATGTCAGATACTCTCAATCCTTGGCTTCTGCTGACGTAACGTCTGTAGTGTTAGGCCAGAAATTTCATTCCGCTGACAAATATCGAGCACTTCGGAGTACTTGATTTATGATGACTGTATCCTATAATTTTTTCAAATAGCAAAAATTCCACTTAATGCATTGGAAAGAAAAGGATTCATTGTAATTACTGAAGATTGGTATAGAGCAAATACCAAATAGAGATTGATCGAAGATAATCAATCGATCAATCAGAAGCTTTAACATAGTGGTCTCTTAACTTGAGTCTCAGAAGCGCTTTAGAACAGTGAAAGGTGGAGTAGCCTAGGCAGCCATATGCCACAACCGATGCGGCAAGACAGGTAGGCGAGTATAGTTGTTGACCATATAATACAGAAACCTGTCGTCGCAGTCTTTCAATAGAGAATTGCCATCTTAGGTCTAATTTCTGAACTTTATATCTATGGTCTGTTGCTAGGCTGCATAGCAACAGAAATGCAAAGTAAACAATTTAATAATGGAGTAGTTAATATAATAAGAATAGGAAGAACTATTGGTTTGAAGAATATTATCCAAGTTCAGAAAATGTGCCCTTAAAATCGTTGTATGATAGCTAGATTATTTCAAAACTATTGGTTTAAAAACATTCCCTTAAGTTCAGAAAATGGTCCTTAAAGTCGCTGTATAGTAACTAGATTTTTTCAGAACCGTTGGTGTGAAAAACCTTACCTTAAGTTTAAAAAAATAGCCCTTAAAGTCACTGTGTCATAATTGGATTACTTCAGAACCGTTGGTTTGAAAAACTCAACTTGGAGTTCAGAAATTGACTCTTCGAATGCATAAACCTAAAGTGTATCCCAGGTAATGCGGGTTAACTTATTCTTTCTCCGCCCAAAACTTCTACCACATGAGAGCTTGATCCCAGTTCTTGGAGCAAGTTGTACGTCAGTTTTGTGAGTTGAAGGAAGTAATGAGCGAAAGAGGAGTAACGCCCAAGTAAAGCTCTGATTGATCCCATTCTAAAGTTTGGCATTTATTAGAAAGTCCTGTCAAAATCTTGCGTGGCCGATGTTCCACAATAAGCGATCTGTCTCTCTCTTTAAATGTCTGTCTCTCTGTTTTTTCTGTCTGCTTCTTCATTTCTCTCTCTCTCTCGCTCTCTCTCTCTCTCTCGATCTATCTCTCTCTCTCGCTCTCGCTCTCTTTCTGTGTCTCCCTCGCTCCTTGTGTGTGTCTCTCTCTCGCTCTTACTCTCTCTCTCTCTATTTCTCTGTCTGTCTGTTTGTCTGTCTGACTCTCTCTCTCTCTCTCTCTCTCTCTCTCTCTCTCTCTCACTTATTCTCAGTGCTGATTGAAGACATTTCAAAGCTATACTAATAATATCCGTGAAACTGAGAACTATTCTTCGTCTCACTTGTAACTTGTAACAGGTTGAGATTGTCTATACAACAAAACACGTTACACAGATAGACCTTTAGGTTTTTATAACCTCAGCTAATGACTCGAGAATACAATACAGCGAGGATTTAACGTCCGGTTCCTCACTCGAAGACGATGTCAGGGACGTCTCAAGCAAACTGTGCAACTGCAACCAGTTAATTCTATTATTTTTATGTGTAGAAATCTGTAACTGTGTTAAATTGTGCTTTTTGCGCATCACATGTCAATCAATCAATCAATGCCAATTTAACGTCCGTTTCATCATCTGACGACGACATCAAGAACGTATCCAACAACAGAGTAAGTCAGAGTATGACCCTGCAGGCTACTGGGACTACTCGAAACCCGAGACTTATCCTTACCAGGCAAACGTGCTACCGACTACGCTATCCAATCGATTGTCAGAGTCGGATCAGCGGGACTCGAACCCGTGATCTCATTCTGATAACGAATTAGGTGTTTTTCGACATTTTTCAGATTCACTCGACGAAATATTTCAACGCTAGACAAGGACTAGCGGGTATGGCGCCTCAGGCCTGGTATCGATGGTAGAGTTGGTAGTTGTATGTAGGTAGTAAATAGTTTCATCACTCCTGCACGGACGTGCCAGGACGGTACCGGGTAGTGTCGGGATGGCGAATACATCAGGGACCTGGAGTGGCGCGTAGTAGTGAGTATGTAGTCGGTGGTTCTGAATAAACCGTTCATAACTGTTAACACACGCTACCTGAAGTATTTATAGGTTAAGCGTAATTCTTGGCAAAGTCAGCTTGATGTGGCACATAGATGTTGCGCAAGAATGATTGTAGCAGTGAGGTACCAAACATAGTTGGGAAATACAGCAAAGCAGAACTAAAATACAGTAAAATACATGTATTTTTAACAGAAATATAAAATACATAAAATACGCAATGTAAAAATAAAATACAGAAAAATACATGTATTTCTCAAAAATAATAAGATACATAAAATACGTATTTAACAACTATGGTACTAGCAAAGATTTAAACGGTCAGTTAAATTAATGCACCCTCACTCAATCAATCAATCAATCCAATCAATATTATGACTTGAATCAATGAGGTAGCCTAACTTTTTGAAGAGAGACGGACGTTGTATTGTATAGTGTGTTCACATCAAAAGCAAGTAATCAGGGTTCGAAACCTAGGTCAAGCAACAAAGAATGATAGCCTCAGGGTATCTGATAGGTTAATGGTGTGCCTGCGCTAGCAGCATTGCCGATCTATCAAAAGGCAAAGATTACTTTGATCATGCAGTGGATAAAACATAATAAAACACTAAAACAGCCATTAATAAAGGAAACTAGCTAGTGCGTATGTCATGTGTGTCGCTTACCGTGTTTGACCGTGTTTCCCTCCACCACAAGTTTGCAACTTGATAACTGCGTTTGAGTGGACCAGTTAGTATTGCTTGTGCTGTTGGAGACGTTCCAGATATCATCATCTGATTATGAAACTTGTCAGTTAAATCATATTGTACTGTTGTGCTGTATTGGTCCAACCCTTGTTGGATCCGAGAAACGTGAGATTACACTAACTGAAAACTGCAGATCTGTCGTAAAAGCCGACTAACGCAGATATTTTCATGCTGAGGAAGGCAACGGGAAACCACCTCGGAAGTCAGAATATATATTCCCAATAAAAAGGGCTACATTTAGGTGTGGTAAAGGCATGACCTATTTGATGGAATCAACTTGATGATCGATAGGGTGCTCATTGGTGAGCGTAATTTGCAGACTGTGTTTCAGAATATGTACCTTGGACCTGCCATTTGGCAGTGCGCTAGAGAGAAGGATTGAGTTGATTCTTTGCGGGGCAAAACTCTCCATCTATCACCCCTCCCTCCCCCCCCGTCCAATCTGCCTAAGCCACTGAGTTGCTTTGCTACCTGGACATCACTCAACAGAAGCAAGAGCCGACTACGAGCGAATGAAACTAAGATGTCCGGCGCCGATGCAATAAATCAAGCAGTGGAATATTTCTCGTATAACTTTAGCGTGTTTCTTGTAACATGTGGTTGTAATGTTAAAATAAATCAACGTCGCAGGAAATACATGTTCGCTTCGAAATCCCGACATCTAGCGTGCGGAATGTAGTATATAACGAAATTTAGCAAATAACGAAAATTAACCGATCACAGCGCTGAAAATAGAAGCCTCTAGACATTAAATTTGATATTGGCTGTTTAGGGAGTATTAGGTTTATTTCGGTTGGCTGTTATTCATTTCTTTCAAATCTATACTACAGTCCAGGCACAGTCATCCCGACAAGGGCGACTGCTAGTAAACTTTAGGAATAAGCTTACACTAGTCATATATACATGTACACTATAGTATAGATTGTAGTACAGATTAGTAAGGAATCAATAATTATATTGCAGCCAACCGAATTAACCTTAATACTCCCTAAACAATCAATCACATGTATAGAAACTTATAGTGTACGAAGTTGTGGTCTTTTATTCGTATATATTCACACATGAATATACACCTGCTAGTTACCTTTCTTAATAATTATTGCTGTCTGTGTGTTTTAGTATTATTTTTTACCAGTCCATGATTAATCGTACCATCGTGCCATTGCCTTTTGTTAGCGCATAAATGGCTGCTATCGCAGATAAGCTATTAACCTTCCATCTTCCAGGAATCTATACGGATTCGTGCCCAAGGTGCCGGACTATTTTGTCGACTGACCTTGGAATCGTTTCCACACCACAAGGCATCACTCTATTCTGAGACAAACACGTTAACCTTTTCGCTAATCACCTCTTAAACAAAATTAAATTTAACCCAGACCATATTGTGTGCTATCTACTCTCCGATGCAAAACATAATCAGTACAATCTTCGAAATTCTACACACTACAAATTACCTTGCAAGGAAGATAAAATTTGAATCAAATCGCCATCTGACGACGATATTAGGGTCGTTCAACAGCACAATCTATACAAACTGGTTCACTCAAACGTAAGTCACTAAATTCTGCTGAAAGAGAACATTGGCCAACACTGCTCAAACACGGCGCAAGTCCAAGTATCAAGTATATGCACATTGCCTGTTGTAATAGTGTGAATAATCCAAGGAGGAACTCAACAGGTGCTCAGGTGGAAGGATGGAGTTGATTTAGAGATGGAGGCAGAGAGACCCAGAAGTCATACATCATAATAGCTGCACGCCTTACACCAACTATACATCTCCTAACATTGAGATTATTCTCACTTGCATCTCACAGTGGTTGCCGATACGTAACAGAACATATCCTAGATGCAAACTTATATCAGATATTGGCTCTGGAAGCCGAACAAATGATATCAATCAATCAATAAATGAGAAACTTTTGTATAGCGCACTCTTAACTAAGTCCCAGAAGCGCTTAGGACAGTAACAGTTACGGTAGCGTATCCTATCCTACCATATGCCACAATCGATGTACATGTCGATCAGGTCTGGAATTTGAACGACCAAGGGGTCAAATGCAGAGACGTCGTATAATTTACGGATAATTTCAAGTAATATATTTCACTTTGATAAAACCTTTAATTACTTTTGAAGACATCTATTTGATCACTATCAATTCTTAAATCATCTGCTAGTCCAATTATTAGTTGAAACTGTCTTTGATATCATTATATATAGGATTGTTGCAAACTATTGCATCCGAGAACAGCATGTCTACATAAACTGGCTATTACTGACAATTATGGTGAAGGCAACGAAAAACCAACTCAGCGTTCCATTTTGTTATATATTAAGATATAGGCACATGCTATTATTTGACTGATCGACGGTGTGCTCAATGGTGATCGTTACAATAAAGACTCTATAATACGGTGTCTATGTATAATACCGAAAGCTGCACGTGTTTCGTAGAAGCCGACTAACGCATTGGTCGCTGATTTTTATTTATTCGGATCACCGCCACTATAGAATCCCGTGTTTTACTCAATGCGGGTGAGAATACGCACTCGTAGATCTTTGATGTCATCGGGACACTGATACAATTGTATCAATAATAATAATGATAAAGGTTTAACGTCCGTTTCCTTATATAAGAATGATGCCGAGACGTCAATATATAATCATATTGTATTGGGTAGGCCTAAATATAATATTCATGTCATGACTGATTAATGTGATTGATCGTGTATCCAATAGCTTAATTAGTGCGCTCTTAACGGCAAATAAACGATTAATCAGTGGGAATGCAGACTACAAAAAACAGAAATTTAGAAAAGAAGCCCTGTAAACACGTGCGGCCGACACGCGCGGAACTAAAAGATCGAGAAAAAAGAAACAACTAAATATTTTCACACGCCTTCCGGTACACCGCCACTAATGAACTCACTCCTGTGGACCATGGGCGGAGACTAAGGGGGGGGGGGGGGGGGGCCGGGGGGTCGGACTCCCCCAAAATTTGAGATGGGGGTCGGAGTATCTTTTGACCCCAAAAAAATTGAGATATTTTGACTTTAAAATGGGTTTTATGAAGATTTTTATGTCAAACTGTTGAGTGTATAATAATTTTCGTGTACTTTCATAGCTGCGACAGAAATTTGGGCAAAAAATGGAAGTCACAATTTTTTTTGGAACCCCCCCTCCCAACATTTTTGGTCCCCTCCAATACTCGGACCAAGTTTCCGCTCATGCTGTGGACTAAGAATTCACTCTCTGCTGGTGAGAACACGGACTAGTAAATCTTTGATATCATCGGGTACTGATAGGATTGTATTGTGTAAATACTAGAAACAATATTTAAACTTGTTGCATAAACAGACCACCACCCAGCGATGATAGAATGGTTTGATTCCCCGTCAGAACCCAACATTAAATACGTCGTTACTACTGATATAGTGGCAGGAGTGTGATAGCAGAATATGATATGTGAGCTTGTGTAAATATTGTGGTGCTGGGATTAATTCCAGGTCGTTTTTGTCTTGATGTCATCTCTTCCCACCTAAGATCTTCTCTAACAGGCTCTCTTGTCCTGGATGACAAACTTGCACTTTTTTGGATCTCATTTTCTGTCTCGGCTTATGCATTTGCAGGAGTGTTCTGGTGGTTGGATGCTGTCTGTAGTTACACATCCCGCTTGGAACGTCTCTGACATCGCCTTCGGGTGAGGAACCGGACGTTAAATCCTCAATGATTGATTGATGTTCAAGTTGAAAAGCTTACAGATATTGCTTGTCTCAAGGATAAATGGATTTACACCGTATTTGATCCCTGTTTCTCTTGCAGCAAATGTGACATGCTAACTGTGTTTTAGTGAACCAGGTAGTACTGTTTGTGCTGTTTGAGACGTCCCTGATATCGTCGTCAGCGGAGGTTAAACCCTTATTGCAGAGAAGGGTGAGGTAATCTGGACTATGATTTTTGTAGGCCTATAGGCCCTATTTGTTTACTCAAATTTCAGACTTACAGAAATCTCGCCAAATTGTTTGAGGCCTATGGCAGGCTAGACAACTTTTCCCTTCACTGTTCAAAAAGTGCCTCTGATTCACAAATCATATGGAGGCGCTATAATAGACCCCTATGTCCTTTTCGTATTATATTGTATTGTATTACATGTATTTTGACAGGTTCGCAATGGTAAGAAAACGGTCTACTAATAATTTCCAGTGATGTGTGTGCAGAAGGATATGATTCTGTGAAGAATGTGAGGATTGAATGGATACAGTCAGCTGATATGATGTGATGTAGTAGTGCTATAAGAATTTTATGTGATATTATGTGATATAGTACTGCTATAATAATTCTATGTGATATTACAGTATGTGATAATTTTATGTGATGTTATGTGATATAGTATCGCAATAATTATTTTATGTGACATTGTAAAGCCAATAATTTATTTGTGATATAGTGATGCAATAATAATTTTTTGTGACAAAGTTTGATGCTCCATTTGGTCTATCATGCAGTGGCGGATCTAGGAT
>JAQFZF010001554.1:0-13830 GCA_034695365.1 Enchytraeus norvegicus | reverse complement strand
AAGTCTATCCGTAGTGCCGGTTTCACGTAGTCGTTTAAGAAGGTAATTCAGACCACGCAATTTCCAGCCCTTCTGTGTAAATTCTTTAATTAATCTCTTAGCACCATAGCCTTTAAATTCGTACAAATTCTGTATTAAAATTCGATCTTCTGTAGTCAAAACCAAGATGAATTTACGTTGTTGTCTGTTACAAAGTAAATAATAACAAATGAACAAAAACAAGCTTCTTCCGGTTTTCGATTTCTTCTTTATCAAGCAAGCAGGTGATGACATGTTCATTTGTGCATCTTCATGTCAAAAATTATCTTTGTATATCACAATTTTGCAAAGTTATTGCAAAAATAGGAAGGGTGCAATTGTTATGCCTCACAGTGTATATATGCCTATTATACAGACTTTTCCGCAATGTCAATCGTATGTTGTTTTCATTGGAATTTTATATTGAAAATATTAGTGATTCGAGACTTTAGTAAAGTTAGACTTGAAGGTAAAGTAAAACTAAAGTAATACTAAACAGAAAGTCTCAGGACAAAACTAAATTAAATTAGAACTTAAAGAAAAAGTGCCGTTACTTAGAATAACACTGAGATTTTGTATCATTGATGCATTTTCCACGCTAATCCTATAATTGCAACGACTTGTTTTAGTAGGCTTTGATCGTATTACCGTATTCAGGGGTATAAGACTATAGCAGTTTGACTAACTAATAAATTGACTATAACAATTTGCGCCACCTAACAAAATTTTTCTTTCTCTTATCTCATCATTATCACGCAGACGGGAATTTAATGAAGCGATTAGCGTGCTTGACTCAGGATCAAGTGATGGCTAGAGGCTTGGGAACGATTCCCAGCTCAGTCGACAAAATATTCCCGGCACCCTTGGGCACGGGTGCGTATCGGTATAGGTACCTGAAAAATGGAAGGCTAATCGTGTATCTGCGCTGGTCGCTTGAAGCACCAACAAAAGCAAAGGTACGATTAATCATGGACTGATTAAAAATAGCAGAAATAACAAAAAAAACAACTAAGCAAGGAAATTAGCATGTGCTTTCTGTCATATTCAAAAATAGATGAACAAAAAAATGTCAGTTAGAAGTTTTCCAGAGTTGTCTTCAATTCCATAAATCTGTCAATATATGTTGCTTCATGCGTTGCGGGGGGGGTGGAAAATACGATTAACTTTCTGAAATTGGGGGGAGTGTAAAAACTCAAGTATTCCGTTACTCATAAAGAACTGAGAATACAGTTCAAAAATGATATACAGCTCCACTGTTGGACTGTACAGAGGAAGATCTAGCAAATGGGGACAAAATTTAGTTTAAAGAGTCCAAAAAAATGTTTGCTCGCTTCGCTCGCTAAAATTACGAGCTTTAAGATATTTTCAAGATATTGCGCGCCAAGCGAGCGATATTTTTAGGGGGTCGCTTCACTTTTGATGTCAACAAAAACTTTTTGAGGGGGGACCCTGCGCCATAAAGTTACTTGAAATTTGGGTGGGATAGACGCCACTGCTCTCATATGAAATTCGAAACCTGGTTTATATTCTGAGAAATAATTTATTTTATCCAGAAGCTGGTTTATTTCTGGTTTGATTTATTTTTAGGAGGATAAAGGCTGGTTTCATTCTAATTTGTAGAACGGTTTCACTGGCTCAATATAGATAGAGTCTATTGTGAGAGAGGGGGAAGGGAGGGGGAGTGTTTAGCTTGCGAGTGTTGGATGACGACAAAATATATAGAGACCAAACTTCAAGTATTATATGATCTAGCAACCTTATCACATAATTGAATGCCGGCTTACCAATAGCCTATTAGGCTTACTCTTCACGTTCACTATTAGTTACTGTCACTGTAAGCTTTCAGTTATATTCTATAATTCTAGAATATAGCAGATTTACAGTACTTACACGTAAGTAAAATAATAGCAGATTTACAGTTAATAATTAATTAGATTATGCGAATGTCTAATTTAATGTCCGTATTTCCTACGTGCCCCTACAACATAGGCCTACTGATATGATTATACACGGTGGGCCATAACCAATCACACTATTTAGAATGTTTATAACTTAGCCAATATTTGATCAATGAACGCAGAAATTGCAAAATAACATTGAACTCGAAAATGTTTCCTTCAAATATCTATCATTCGGTGCGGGGATTCAAAAGATATCGTGGTTTGAATATGACCTAATATTTTTGACGTTTATAAGCTGGTAATAATGCGCGCGTCATTTTTAACTGAGTCACAGACTGTTGGCTTGTCGCCATGATGGTTCAGCGTCCTAGCATTTTTCTCTAATCTAAAGAAAAATATCCCTAGATAAATTTAGATTCTTCACCTTCCAGAAGGATAGTGCTCCAGCGCAAAGAGCTCGAGATACAGCCGAGCTCCTGCAGCGCTCAACTCCAGATTTATCCAGAACTCGGATTTTAGAGCGTGACTGTCGCTCGAGCGCTGTGGGTAATTGGGCTATTCGCATAATAAACCACAAGTTCACGAGCTGTCGCTGTGGCACACAAACATTCCTATGAAGAGATAGCGGTTTTAAAAAAGTGATTGCTCGGTGAATGTCCATGTCTCAATTTCGAACTAAACATATATACATAGAATGATCTTTTCTTAACGAGATAATATAATACGATAGAAGTATTTCATAAGATATATCTGTACTTGCTGAAAAACGTGAGTGTGTACAACTAACGGGCTATCTTTGTAGTTAAAGGTGGGCCTAATTATTATTATGAAATGAATGGTGTCAGAAATTTAAAATTTTGTGCCTTGAAAACATCACAATGACCACTGATGACTAATTAAATTTCACATATCAATTTTAATAAATAAACTACAATTAATAAATTCTGAAATATATTAGCAATTAAATCAAAATATAACTTTTGATGAAAAGGTAAGCATGAAAAAAACTAAATTCCTACGGATATCTTAACATGCCATGTTCTTATCTCGAATTTTCTTCTTACTTTTAAAGCAATATTTCTCGAAATCTATCGACTCTAAGAATATAAGGAAAATTATTTTAAATTCCTAAGACATAGAATGTAATACTTACATTTTTTCAAACTGTTACTTTCTATACTGGAGAAGTTATTAAGCAAACAAAACGATATTTTGAGAAAATTCCATTACCCTTCATTGTAAATTGAATGCCTACGGTTTTCAGTATTTGTTTCACATCATACCAATTGTAAACAAATCTATTTTTGGAACATTGAGTATTTTCCAATTCTCAAGATATTCTCTAGGGATATTTCTCTTTAGATTAGGGTTATTGCTATGATGCCAGTCCATCATGGCG
Source organism: Enchytraeus norvegicus (assembly GCA_034695365.1). Lineage (NCBI taxonomy): Eukaryota > Metazoa > Annelida > Clitellata > Enchytraeida > Enchytraeidae > Enchytraeus > Enchytraeus norvegicus. Next base: position 10,512 of record JAQFZF010001554.1, on the reverse strand, counting down.
ACAGGCCAGCAGTCTGTGACCCAGTTAAAAATGACGCGCGCATTATTACCAGCTTATAAAAGTCAAAAATATTAGGTCATATTCAAACCACGATATCTCTTTAACCCCCGCTTAGATATTTGAAGGAAACATTTTCCTGTTCATAGTTGCGCTAATTTTATGCAAATTAATCAAATATTGGCTAAGTTATAACCATTAAAAATAGCGTCATTAGTTCATTACTTATGGCCCACGGTGTTGATAGTTTTTAGTAGATTAAACACAAGACTTGCTTTGTTAATTTCAGTAAAGTAAACATAAGAATTCATCATTCCTGATAATGCTATCTGTCTATCGGTAAGACCAAGCACAAATTCATACACAATCTACATTCTCCATTACTTTGAGCACCATCACTTTGAGTACACTCAACAAGTTGACTCCATCAAAACCCTCTATCACATCTTTAATGATATGCCGTTGTTCAAGGAAAAGTAAATTTCTTTGACTTATATTTTTTCATTGCTTTTCTCAGTTCCTGGGCTAGTCGGTTTTTACAAATCGCGAGGACTCTGAGGATGTCAATATAATATTATGCCTATATAATGAAACCTCCTCGTGTTTCGTATAAACCGACTCATTTACTAACAGAGGCGTCGCTAGGTTTGGTGTAACCCTGTGCGGTGTGGTCATGGTGTCACCCCCTTCCTCTCAGAGTCTACACTACCGTCATGGACTATATGCCATCCTGTATAGACCATACAGGATGGCATATAGTATAATAGTACGCCTAATAATTTATATGACCCATTATATGGGTCTTAAATAGCATCTGATGCTTCCTGACCCATTTTAGATGTTATGTTATGTTATGTTAAATAAGTTTATAAGAAGAATGTAATACAATGAAACCAATAATAAAGGCTGTATGTAGGCCGAATTTAGATCAAATCAAATCAAATAGCGGTTTAACGTCCGGTTCATCATCTGACGACGATATCAGGGACGTATTATTTAGTGTAAAGCATTTCAGAACTGCAACATAGTTAGGCCTATGTCAATTTGTTCAGCATTAAACTTACATTTAATGTTTTCCTTTCTTGATCTTCAAAGCCTCCTCTCGCATGAAGCCACAGATACACAGATTGTGAGAAATAATCGAAGGCTTAGTGATAGTATTGGAAGAGATACTAGGAAGTCTCATTCAGCTATGAATTTCAAAACATCAAGCATTGACCAGTAGGATATTTATCTTTGTGTAGGTCAATATTTTCTGCCTTCATGTAGCCTACTTCACCTTATTCTTCTGTTTACTGAAATTCCATATTCGTCTTTTTTTTCTCAGCCTTGATATTGCTTTTAAAAGCTCACTCACATAGAAAGAGGTCTATTTCGGAACGGTCACCACTCACTCACCAGTAACTCTTCTTCACTCGCTGATAATAAACTCTTGGCTTGAACAGTCTCAAACATATCCGCTATGGTACCTCGTGGATCGCCGTCGATCTGATCTGGAGTTCAGAATGGAAACGATTAAGACACTCCAGCATCTCCCTTTGTTTTCTTCTTGTAGAGTGACTCCAGCATCTCTCCCTATTGTTTTCTTCTTGTAGAGAGAGTCAAGCATATCTTAACTGTTCTCCTGGCATTCTCTTCTTGAACCTTATTCTTCTGTTTACTGAAATTCCATATTTGTCTTCTTTTTAAAAATGCCTGTTCAATGGTATGCTTCACTAAGTGACTGCGCTTCTCTTGTAGAAAAGGTCTAACTTGGTCACTACTTTGTCAAGAATTATACCATTAGTCTGCAGGTACTCCTGTGTAAGGTTAACTTCCTCAAGAGTATCAGCTTAAAAGCAATGACAGGAAGGCCTAACAGAGAAACGTGAAATCACAGACAGCAGCTAATAGACCTTATGCTGTACCTCTTGTGTCCATATTTGCGCGAGGATCACATAGAGCCACACATTCATCAAACTTATCTCGTTGTTGCCCACTCAAAGATCAGCCGTGGTGCTGACCCCCTCTATCTTCGTCCTTGGGAGCGCTCCTCCAGAGCTCGCCGCCAGGTATCCAGCAGCTCCGCCACCTCGCAGGGATTGTTTCATAAGTCTATTGGAGTAAGTGTTGTCTGAATTTGTATGCATTGAAGGAGGTATATTGTGTCATGTGTTTGGTCAGAGCAAAGGGGGCAGAGTGGTGATGGATGTTCGGATGGGTTAATTTTCTGTAAGTAGGATAACAGGAAGGGTGACTTGTTAGTTCTTAATTGTGATTGAAGGCGTCTATGATATTTGGTTAGTGTTTCTTCTAAGTGGTGGATTTCTGGAGCTTGCATTTCTAGTATTTTTTTTCTGGTATTGTGCATTTGTGATTGGTCACTGCAAGACTATGGTTTACTTTAATATTTTGATCGATTTCAGCAGTGCCGGATTAAGGGGTGTCAGGGTGTGCACCTGCACAGGGGCCTCCACCAAACTAAGGGCCTCCACCAATAAAAAAAGAATTTGTGGTCAAAATGATTTTGACGCACAAAGTTACCAATTTTCACGCGAGTCTTTTCTCAAAAGACATTTCAGTTTGCTTGTCCTTGAATGCACTCACATAAGTTAGCAAACTGCACAAGCTCTGTCCGAAGCATACTTCCAGGTCATCTTTATAGACCTCAACGAGATTCGATGCTAATGTCAATGAACTCAGACCCACACCACTGCGCTGCACAGAGGCCTCCACCAAGGCTAATCCGGCCCTGGATTTCAGTGTCATTAAGGTTGTTTGATTTTTGTGTATTAGTGAGGTAAATTTATTTAAAGTGACTGTCATCTGTTCCAATGCGGGCCTGTAACCTCTTTTGGAATGCTAGCAAAGCGAGAACGATTGCTTCTGTGGCAAGTCTTCCCAGATTACCTTCAGCACAATCTTGAGTTCAACCTTATTGTTTGGTTTCAAAGAAACACATTGTAAGGCACACGCATAGCACCCAAGACGTGGTAATCAAGATGATCGTGGCCAGGTAAGATTGGTGAATTTAGTGGCCACTCATCCTTCTTGACGAACTCCGGACTATGCTGCTTGATCCTTTCTTGTGCCACTGCTATTTGAATAAGCCTTGATTAGCCTAATATGCTTTTCGTTTTTTTGTAGAAACTCTTTTTAGCTTTTTAAAAATATTTTTCAACCAAAATTGGAGGTTAGATGTCAAATTCCTCCACTAGATGGCATTAAAATATTTCTAAAGAATCTTGGGTTTTGACGTACTTATTAAGATTTTGCTAGGGGGGTGTTTTCTTTTGCCCCATCCTCTATAGCCTATATTGTTTACTAGTACTTTATTACTTTCATTAAGCAAAGAAGACTCAGAAGAGATATATAGGCCATTTAACTCTGTATAATAAAACAATAATTACATAGTAATGAGAAATTGAAATAAAATGGCTTAAAACGAATTTCAAATCAGCTTTGCGGCCAAACAGCTACATCAGTGAAGGGCAAACCCTGAGATTTGAACCATGAAGTTACCATGAACATATGCAAGCTGGTGATATACTATCTGCGCAGTTAGATTAGCAACACTGGAGCTTTCAAATTTAATTTTGTGAACCATGATCATTGATCGTCACCTAATCTATATCACCTTCCAGTGACAATAGGGATTCCAAATCCTCATCGTGTTAAACTATAAAATTAATTAAATATACACTTTCAAATACCTTCTGCTTGATCGTCTACAGAGTCATCATGACTTCTCGAGTCTTGTTCTGCATTGTCTGACCTCGGGTGACCAAGTGTAGATATGTTATCATACGAAGACGAATTCATACTGCTTGTTAAACTAGCGATTCACAAATAAAATCTGCCTTCCTAATGGCCTAATATTGTGAGAAATACTATTCATTTTTTATTTCCAGTTGGTGCGTGAAAAATTACAATTAAATTTTTTATGGACATTCCGAAAACCTTTGTAAAAATGGCTAAAAATAATATTAAAATGGGTTAAACTTAGAGTTTCAATCAATCAATCAATGTGAATTTAACGTCCGTTTCATCATCTGACGATGACATCAGGGACGTCTCCGGCAACATTTGAACTACCGGCTTGTCCACCCAAACAAGACCAGGAAAAACAAATGCTGCAAGAGAAGAGTACGGTGCAGTTTCCATTTACCAGGAAACCGATGAAATACTAATTTATGATCTAAGGAGGAAACAAATGAGTCTTAAGCCAACTGCAAAACAAAGATAGTGTGGGGCAAGATCAAACATGAAGTGGCAAAGAGTTCCACACATTAGGTGCAGCAAAACGAAAAGAGTGTCTGCCAAGTTCAGTTCGAATATCAGGAACATTAAGCAAGTGAGAATCAGCTGAACGAAGACTGTGAATTGGTTGATTGTAAGAGGTAGACACAAGAGGTAGGTTTGGGGTAAGGTTAAGCTTAGCCCAAACCCAAACCCAGACACTAACCCTATCCTAAGTATTTACATGTCAAAATGCATGACAAAAAAATTCATTTTCTTCATAAGCACCAACTGGAAATCAAAACTGAATGATGTTTCTTGTAAAATTAGGTTATTCTGAACATGTTTTTATCAATTTGCAAAAAGCTGTGATTCGAAAAATTTACCATTTTTAATGCCACACAAAGCAATCAATCATTTTAAAAATTGAAACTGATTAATGCATATTGATTGATAAAATGAATGGAGCTCAACAATGTCAAATGGACGAAACGAGATTGGCCTGTGCAAAGGTTGTAACGCTGTGAACTTATGTTTAAGCTTTAAAGGAAAGTTAGAACTTAGAATAACATAACAGCACTGGAACAGGAAGCGGCTCTGAAAAAGAGACGTGCCTGTGTCATATTTCATTTACTCATTGTGTTAGGGTTAGGGTTATGGTTTTGGGTTAGGGTTGGCCTAACCTCCATCCCAATCCTAAACCCATCCCTAACCCTAATTTATTCTACTCTATCTGTGAAAATTTGAAGAAAATCGGTCAAATTGTATTGGCACAGGCACGTCCCATTACCAGTGCCGCCTACTGCGGTGTTCAATAAGGACGCACAGCAGATTAAGTTAAAATGCATTTATTCCTACTGTGTCTAGCTTTAATTTCAGCTCTAGTTTCTATCTATATTTCTATTTGGATAATTCGTGTGTTGCATGTGTCAAACAAGCATCTTTTTTTTTCGTCCGCATATGACAGAACGCACATGCTAGTTTCCTTGCTTTAGTTGCTATTTTTGTGTTTTTGTTATTTTTAATCAAGCCATGATTAATCAATCATACCTTTGCCTTTTGATGGTGCTTCAAGCGACCACAGCAGGTACATGATTAGCCTTCCATCTTCCAGGCACCGATACCCACCAGTGCCCAAGGGGTTAATTCAAATATTACGTCATCACTTTTACGAGATTTTTGACCCCCCCTCCCCCGTCATTATCCATCATCACCGGTCCCGACCCCCCCCTTGATGACGTCATCACCCAAGGTCAGTCATCGGTCACCGCGCGGTCGGTCACCGGGGTACATATAGCGCGTAGTCGATCACAGAGTGGGAAGTGGTAGCAGGAAACAACCTATATATGGGCCAATTAGAGTTTGGGTGTTGTTCATAAATATTAAGCTTTCGCAGACATTTAAAACAAATTGTACGGTTAAGAATAAAATAGTGCGGTTCCGCGAAGAAATTTGTGCGGTTTCGACATAGAGTGAAAAAAAGGTGTGTCAGAAAAATTTGCCTATGATGACGTCATCAAGGCCCGAACCCCCCCCCCGTCATCAACCGTCATCAAGGTCCCGACCCCCCCCCCCCTAAGTGATGACGTAATATATGGATGATCCCTTACAGGAAGACATAGGCAAACTTATGTGTAGGCCTATCAAAGTGAAAAAGTAATACTTTGAACAATTAGTGATCTATCGAATTCTACTCAACGTCACTGGACAATTGCTCAAGGGTCGATTTATCCTTTAGGGGTTCTGAGCATGGCCCCTTCAGTTCAAGGGGGATGGGGGCATGCCTCCCCCCTAAATTCGCAATTTATACCAAAAAACCTTACAAAACCTTGAAACCTTTAAAAGAAACCTTAAAACCTATTAACTTCAAATTTTGATTTAGGTTTTTAGTTTCTTTCCAGCCCTGGTTACGTTATAGATGCCCCAAGTTATTCTTTGGTTTAAAGACATGATCGCTTAACAACAATGTTATTACTGTACCGAATACAGAGTTTCTACAAAATTATGCTTAATTCAACTTTTAACTTTTGATTTTTTTTCATGCTTATATAGATAAGTGCAACGTTATCTTAAATAACTATTATGACCATATACTGTAATTCTCGTGTTTAGTTTCATTTGTATTTTATTTATGAACATTGTGTGTGTATATATGTATTGCTACCGGTGTTGGGTCCGTCCGGGAAATTTGAGAATAGTCCAACCGGTAACTGCACGTGTTTCGTAAGAGCCGACTAACGCAGATACTGAGGAAGGCAATAGAAAATCACCTCAGAAACCTATATTTCCTTGAAGAAAGGCATCATTTTAGACGTGGAAAAGGCAAAGCCTTTATGATGAGACGGACTTATTGGGTTGGTCGCTGGTGTGCTCATTAAAGAGTGAGATAGTTGATTGTATATGAATTTTTGCCTTGACCTGCCACGTGGCAGAGCACCGGATTGATTAGGCTTTTATAGTGTATAATATTTCACGAATTCTAGGCACATTATACAAGTATGCTGCGGGCAGCCTATATCTATTGCACGTGTGATAATGCATGTATACTATAGTATGTATTGACGCGGTCTGTTTGAAATGTAGACCTATTTGTCGAATAGATTGCAACATTCTAAGTTGGAATGCAACATTTACAGAAAAGTCTCAATTGGACACGCATCATTTCGATGCACATAGACGTTAACGAAAGTAGATCAGATTTTTGCCAATTAGCCTATTTCTGACTTTTGTGATTTGTATGATCAGAGCATAGCCAAATTTAGTCGTTCCAACGAACGTATGTCATCGTACAAATTCAACTTAAAATATTATCAATTAGTATTCATTTAAATTTTAAACATTTGTACGGTTACAATCTTGACTAGACCGGGTTGCAATAGGCCTACATGTTGAATGTGCGCTAGGTGCCTTTTAGCCTCTGTATTTTATTATTGTATTTTCATTCTTAATCACATGCCAAGTTAGGCTCTGATAACAAATTAAGTCAATTTAGCTTATGGCGTAAAATAATTTTTAGAGATTAGTATCAGTTTCCTTTTTTTTTAGAGATTCTGTCCTGAAGATTTCAGATTTCGAATTCATTGAACGTAATTCACTGGTCTTCATTCGTCGTGTCAGATGTAACGAAACTATGCAATTCAATCAATATGGGTTTAACGTCGTTTCATCATTTAACGACGATATCAGAGGCAATTAAGCTTTGGATTGCGTGGTTCATGACGGTTCAACCTTGCTCATGACGGCTGTGAAACATGCGGTTTAATTGACTTGTAATTTTAATATTATGTTAATATCTCACAACTTTAACTGTCAAATTTTCTTGCTGCCTTGAATGTTGTGACTGCTGCTAAGTTGTTAAGCTACTTAGAAATTATGATTATCATGATACGTTTAGCATTGCTCGATCTGACGACGTCCCTGAAGTCGTCGTCGTCAGATGAAACGGACTTTAAATTCGCATTGATTTTCCTTCTTTCTCCACACTCTAACTTGACTTGCCTATATATACTGTACACTTCTTATTGTCTTTCATGTATTTTATTTTTATGATGTGTTTGATTAAGCCTATAGTATAGTTCTGCAATATAAATCTCAAGTGGCTGAAAACTTACAATGTAATTACATTGACTAACCGGTAAGAGCGTAAAGATTAAGCGACTGGAGTGCTGATCAATAGGTCTGCGGTTCGAATCACATGGCTCACCCGTCACTGATGTAGTTCTCGGGCCGCGAACCTGACGTTAAATTCGACTTTAGCTTTTTTATTCTTTAACAGAATGTAAGTGCGGTTGGCTGCAAGTATTCTCTGCGCGTAAGAAAGGCCTCGGATTCGAACCCCGCACATACTGATCCCAAGTCGGAAACCTAACCGATGTAGCTACTGGCTCATGCCATTCATTCTGCGCTATTCAAATAAGTTACAAAACAGCGTATTCAAGATCTAACAAACCAGCCAATAGTTTCTATTTTGCTATAGAAATGATACTGCCAAACATACGATAAAACCTACTCCGCGGTGGTGGTTCTAGGCCGGGGGGGGGGATTATGGGGTGTCATACCCCCCTCCCCCCAATTTTATCTGCCACCCGCAATTTTCTGTTAGGCCTGAATGGAACAGCTGTTGTTACTCCGCTTAGATTAGCAGTTACGAATCATGGCATGCATACACAAATTCAACTTGTATTTAACGTCCATTTTCCCTGTCGAAGGCATCATCAGTGACCTCATTTAATGCTGCCGGTTCATATTATGCAGACTCCTCATATTGGAACAGCGTGTCTCTAGAATGCAAGCGCAAGATTTTATCCATTGTACTAAATCCAAGTGGCCTAGATTATTTCTTCTTAAGCTTTCTGCTATCAGGGAGTTTCATTTGTATATAATATTCTTGTTGAATAATTCTATTGTTTTTATTTATACGATAGTTGTTTAATTCTTCTGAACTTGGTTATTGTAATTTTATGTTAATTGAATGTTGAAGTGGCTATAATAATTTGCTGAATCAGACGCAAATAACTTGCTATATTAGGCTATACAAAACACATGTATGACATTGTATGTTCTATTCTGAATAACTTAGAATAATAAATTACATACTTTGTTGATTGAAGCATCAGTTTATGTCTCCTGTATGCGATAATGTAACTTTGTGTGTGTTGTTGAGGTTTATAGACGTTGTGTCGTAACTAGATGACTAACGTCTGTGTCTCCGAGGTCTCTGCTTATGACCTCGGTACACACAGGGCAGAGCGCAAGTTTTAATCTCGCATGAAAACGTAGTGCAAGGAAGTCCTAGCCCTCATAAGTTAACTTTAATTAAATTAACAACAATAAATGTAGGCCTAATTAAGCAACAAATGGCACTTTAATTAAATTAACAGTAATAAATAGATGTTGGCTACCTTAAAATCAAGGTAGCTTACTTGGAACTGTATAACTGCTCAACTAAAACTAAACAAATATAATATATTATATGGATACAAAACAGATCTCTTATTTTAGCACGTCAGCCAGCCTTTAGCATTATAATTAGAAAGCGACAAGAGAGATAGTAATCTTCTGCTGGTCTGTGACTGTCAATTGAGAGATATGGTAGTGAGATAGTTATATTTGGTATAAAGAGCCAGAAAGACCAGAGAGAGAATTAGGGAGAGACATATAGACACACACAGATAGAGAGAGAGAGAGAGAGAGATTTTGCTGATTTTGTGCTGGTAATACCTCTGACCGCCCCATGGGAGTGAATGGATCGAATGCACAAGATCCACCCACCACCTAGGATTGGTCCTTGAGCACTCCAACACACGTCGAGTTAATCAGGTCGTCTAAAGACGTTTTACTGAGAAACTGTCACAAAAACCATCAAATCTCTCTCTCTCTCTTTCACTCTTTCCCCTGTGTCTCTCTTTCTCTCTAGCGTTCCTTAAACCGCATTTGTGGGAGAAAACGGACGTCGATCCTCATTGTATTTTCTTCTATCTCTATCTCTCTCTCTTTATACTCTATACCTAAACCCCTCTCTAAATCAAAATCTCATTGTCTTGATCTCTGGTAGCCTAGGTCATAATGTTTTCAATTTTAGTAGGCCTATAATTACAAATCCAAAGAGCTAATTTTTCGTCATCATACTCTAGATTACATTTCTTTTACTATCCTTATTCAAATTCATTTCTGAAAATATTAAAAATGTTTTATTCTTTTTACAGTTCATTTCTGTTGCTAATTCTTTCTTATTTTGTATTTGTAACCCGCTTTGGTTTAATGAACCGACGGCGGTGATGACCTCTGACTGATCAGAGATTATAGTGGTCGTGTGGGTTTCTGTACAGGATTGTGTTCGTGGACTTCTTCAGCAGGTTCTCAATATCCGGAGCAATCTCCTGCGGCTGGACATCCTCCACATAGCGGGACACTGGCTGACCGGTCTTGTCTATCAGAAACTTCTCAAAGTTCCAACGAATGTCGGAGTTAGTAAGACCGTCGTACATCAGCTTATCTTTAGGGGAAAACGATTGGAGAGGACTGGGGCAACGACCCTGTCAAATAATCAAATAATTAAAATGAAATCCGTTCGTAATATTACTATAAAATAATAATAAAATAATAAAATAATAATAATAATTCTACTATTCCTTTACATGTCTATCAGGAGTTCATCAGAATTCAAGCTATTTGGTCGAACTTGTGCATGCCAGGATCTCAATCTGAAACAGTGGCCCACAGTCAAAAATCTTTGGATAACCGCGTCACTCAAGCTGTCCACACTCATCTGTTAGAGAATGCAGCAGATGGCCTCGA
>JAQFZF010001553.1:0-13834 GCA_034695365.1 Enchytraeus norvegicus | reverse complement strand
TTTATGTATTTATACCAATAAAACGTATTACATTCACAGGTAAACAACGGACGTTGCCATACAAACACAAGAAAACCGTAGATAAGTAGATTTTGTTGGTAAACAAAAAAGAAGGCTATTGAGCCACCAATTGGTCAAGTAAACAGAAATTCGCGTATAATATGTTACATGAGTCTAGATAGTTAACTGATAGTTGTTAAAACTGTAAATTAATCTCCATTACCTATAAGCGATAAGGAACCATTTACGATCAGAAAATGAGATTTTACAGTCTGATCGCTCAACCGAAAATCGAACCCCAACGTTATATTCGAAAGTCCACTACGTTACCAACTGAGCCACCGACACATACTGAAATAGACTAGTGATCGAGTTCAGACCTGGGCTGTCGCTGATAACCACTTGAGAAACGAAGGTTTTTATTGCGGCTTTAAGCCCGCCTTTGGCAATTCATTGAATTATATTCAGTCTGTGTATTAGCAAGTGTTCTGGTGGTATAGAACCGCTTGCAGTTACACAGTCTGCTTGGGACGTCCCTGACGTCGCCTTCGGGTGAGGAACCGGACGTTAAATTCTCATTGTATTGTATTGTATTGTATTATATACAACACATTTTAGGATTGATATTCAGATCATAATTATTCTATTCATAAAAATAAATGCATAAATAACTAGGCATTCAGAATACAGAGTAGATCGCTTGGCTGAGCATAGAGTTGTCGACATTAGCCTTGTTTCACGCAGTGCGCGCCATGGGGGACTTGGCTGCTCCTAGTGCTGACTTATACACTAACATGCTACTGACGCATTGTTGTCGATTGCACATTTCTAACCATATTTCTAATGCCATTTCTAATGTGATTTCTTATCGTATTTCTAATGTTATTTCTAAAAGTAAGTTCGTCGTAGAAGCGGCATCGTACCCTTCCGGAATGCAGGGGCCTAGGTGGAATGTCAGCAGGGCTTCCAATAGAAGCTACTATGTAGTCGCTGTCAAGAGGGCATTACAATTTGGTTATCTATTGAACCTACAATCTAAAGCCATGCTCGATTATAAAAAATAAATAATGGCAGAAAAGCATACCGGTCTCGTTGGACCCAATATTTCAAAAGCTGTTAGTGAAAGCGGAGGCCATTCGAAGGAACGGGTGCGTATCGGTGGCTGGAAGATAGACGGCTAATCGTGTATCTGCTCTGGCGGCCATTGTGGCGCCATCAAGAAAGTCAAAGGTACGATTAGTCATAGAGGGTTTAAAAATCATTATAAAAACAGCAACTAACAAATGAAAAGAGCTTGTGCGTTTGTCATGTGTGAAAATATACGGAAAAATTAATAATTGATTTGAGCGCTGCCAGTAACACAAATTTGTTTTGTCCGCCCTTAGAGGGGACACATTTTGTGCCTCCCCGCTTACTAAGGGGGGGGGGGCATAAATATATAAGCTAGCCATATATTATAGGCCAAGGCAAACATCGATTAGGCCTAAATTACTATTTTTTAATAATTTTAAGTGATTGAGCAAATTGAAGCCGACCCTCCCCCACCAGCTTCTTCTATATTTAAAATGGGGCATCAGATTTTAAAAAGAGGGATCCGATATGCTTTTTTATGATTAGCCTACTTATTTAGGATTATTTAGGATTACTTAGGATTACTTATACGATTAGGCCAAGCCTGAAACCAGGAACGTAATTTCGATTTTTGCCTTGGAGGACACCTGGTCCATTTTGGCGGGCGAAGCGAGCCAAAACAATTGCGCCCCCTTGGCACGTAAGCTACCAACTTCCTCAAATATTATGTTTTCTTAATGTCTATGTTTCGGACTCTCAGACTGAGGCATTGATATTTTCAGAGCCATAGCCGTAATAATTCTAATAATATTATAATGTCTGAATGGGAGGCTAGTCAGGCTATACCTAGGGCCCATGGTGTACACATTTAGCAATTGCAAAAAGGAGGGGGCGGTCGGAGTATAAGATTAAAAGTGACTAAAAAAAAGATCAAAATTTTAAACAATTAAATTAAATTGTTGAATTTTTAACATTTTTTGGAAGTAGGTTCTTTTAGGAAATCCGTTCTTTTGATGCTTCAACTGTCTGCAATTCTTTGCTCCTGATCTACGCTCTTGCTCTTCTATTTCCACATTCACATTCTTCTATTTCCACATGCTCACATTCTGCATTAAGGTATAAAACACATTTTTCCACCATAGATAGAGAATATTTTGCGCGACGGTCTTCTGAACACCGGAACGCACCGCTTAGGATCTCGTTTCTTTTTAGCTCACGTTTCTGCAACCGTATTGGGTGAACCGGTTTACTGAGATATGTGCTGTTGGGACGTCCCTGACATCATCCTTAAATGACATTTTTTGCCTCAAAAATTGATGAGGGGGACGGTACGGTTCATGGGGGACGGTCCCCCCCCCCAGTCCCCCCGGTGGTCACACCCTGTTTGCACACTATACGTAAATTTTTTTATAGTTTTGTATTCATGGCGTCAAAGAAAAGTAAATCTTTATTGAACGGAATCCCTGAAGTGCAATGACGATTTATTCAGTTTTATTAATGATGACTCCCATCGTCACGACTCGCTGAGTTCTTGACTCATTCTATTCTCTCATTTAAATGTGCCTCGCAATTCCATTGAGTACTGCGTTACATGATTTATCAGACATTTCACCATACTTGTAGCCTTAGGATAAGGTTTACTAGACACTTCAGGCATTACATGTGCTGAATTTAATCCTTGAGCTGCATTACATGTGCTGCGTTAGATTCATGTGCTGCATTACATATGCTGCATTCAATGTGTGTGCTTCAATGCATGTTCTGCATTAAATCAATGTGCTGCACTGCATTACATGTGCTGTATTGCGTGTGCTACATTACATGTGCTGCATTACATGTGCAGCATTACATGTGCTGTATTCAATCCAAACAATGTATGCCAAAATTGGCTTCTTCGTCCACTTACAGTTAGACATATGATGATTGGTAATATATAAGCGGTTAATGTCCGTTTTATCTCCATTATTTAAATTTGTTGCGGAGTGAACTGAACATTATGCGCTTCGTGGGATTTGTACTTGGATATCAGACTAATTGTGACATGTTGATTATCTCTTGGAAATTGTTGAAATATTTGTCGTCTCTCGGCAATTCATTCAGAGACCATTCTACAAAGTACTATACTTTATAGTACTTACTACGCTTTCATACATCTATACAATGTTGATGATTTACGAATATGCCTGTGTACTCTAGTGACTCTAGCAATTTTGATCTTCATTTATAACATGCTATCGTCAGCATTAATTTTGCCATAACTTTCTCTACGCACGTTGTTCATTGTGCTCCCGTGTTGCACAAGATTCATTGAAAGGTTCCACTAGTGCACCACCCAATTAAAAATTTGCACCTCGATATCAAATATCCTGCCAACTATGATTGAACTATGTCATATATTATGCAATATGTTATAGCCTAACTGTTTCGCAATTTATGTGAGTCTTAACAGTCGATCCAAACAGTTTACATAAGGCCTTGTTTTCAATCAAATTTAGTCTAATCCTCAGTTACTGCAGTTTAATCATCATGGATTTTTGGATCGAGTAAATTTTGATTGTAAACCGGGCCTAAGAGTTAATCCTGAATCACTTGTGTCTGTTTCGTTGATACTTTGTTACATTCAGTTTTAAATCTACAGAAGGACTTCAAAATCTGAATTTTGTCAGATATTATATAAAAGGAATGGAAATCTATATAGTGTAATCTCATTTAGTGCTTTGTTAAAATTAATCATTTTGTGTTGATAAAATATTGGGCCAAGTAAATAGTAGGCATAAATCATAAATGTTTAGTTTTCATGATCTCATAATCAATTCAAGAAACATAATATAGTCCTTGTAAAGATTAGCTCTATAAACACAGCCTTAAGAGAACTTTGTATTTGATAAATAATCCAAATCATTATAAAATATTGTTCATATTTTATTTAACTAAATTTTCTGTTTTCATATTTGAGTGATATTCTTTCGTTACCTAAACTGGGCGCCAAATCTCAATATAGATTTTTATTTATATTTTTAGATAAATTATATTATTAAATTTAAACATATGTGATTCATTTATATGATTTTCATTATATATTTATATATATTTTTGATTAGTATAGATTTTTTCTTTTCGTCAATATGTCACAATGTATTGTTATGTAGGCCTGTGCGGTAGCCTACTGTAGCCGTATTTACATTGTAGCATGGCTATCATCCTGAAGACATTGCACGGGAGGTTAAGTTTGTTTGTCTAAGAAATCACGACGAAAAAGTTTACACGAAACACAAAGACGAAATAGAGAACAAATGACATAATGAGAGACTATGGAGCTACCTGCTTGTTATCACATTATCATATTATGTTATCTTGTCAAGTTTTCAGGTTATCATTGCATGTTATCATATTGCTGTCTATTGCATGCTATCATGCTGCCTAATTATGTGCAGTTGCACAGTCTGCTTGAGACGTCCTTGACATCGCCTTCGAGTGAGGAACCGACGTTAAATTCTCATTGCATTGTATTGTAAATGCAAATTAATGTACAGCTATGTGTGTCATTATAGGACACTAAACATATAAATTAATATATGTCACTGATCATCCACGATCATCTATCAGTCATGTCTAAGATATTAGCTTATTGTTGATTGAGATTTTATGTGCATTAAATATATGCGTCTACCGGATGTTGTCATTAATGACGGTAGCACTCATGTTGCTGTTTTACAATATAGAAACTAGGCTTGTACACTATAGATCTATATATATAAAGCATGGCAGGCCATGCAGTAGGCTACATGCTATAGCCTACATGTAGGGAGGGCTATAGTATTATAGAATATAGACCTACTGACCTCTTAATTTAGCATTAATCTACATATACTTATTAAGATGAACATAGATAGGGCAAAATATTGTATAGCCTAATAGCAGAGCTTTACAGACATCTACAATTGCTTGTAGCCTATAAAAGTAATTCTAATCTCTACTATTGCTTTGATACAAGCAATTGTAAAGATCAACTTTGGTCCACTTTGGTTTTATAACTAAGTATAATAACTTGGTTGGTATTCTTTGTTGCTTTTCTTTTGCAGAGTTAATATTTGATTAATAATTTTCAAGTGTATGTGTGACAATTTTATTGAGCAGTTGCTAAATTTCTAACAATTATTATAACAATTTTGTTATAACATGAATTATTATAACATAATAATCTTTATTTATAATATTTGCAGTGAATGAAACATTGCTAGATTTATAAAGTTCCATATTTGACACTTTGTTATTCACGATTGTTTATATTGTTTATACCCTACTTACGAAGATATGGGCCTTAAGATATAGGCATACTTTATGTTTGTGCTATGTTTAAGCGGATTATTTTGAGATTTAGTGAAAATTTTGCTTTGGTCAGAATAGAAGAGTACACCAGAGAATGCTAAAGAAGAATAATATATAACGAGCATAAGTTGGGAGAATATTATAAAACACAATAGCAAAAATAGAAGACTAATGCGATAATTTAAATAATATATAAAAGAAAGAAAACATATTATAACAGTAGATAATACATGTAGATAAGAAGACTGTGAGATAATTTAAATTATATATTAAAGAAACAGGAAACTACTTAAGGGATTATTGGCGGTAGGATGTCTCTTCAGGACACTCAGTTTCAGTACATCTCAGGAAGAGAAGGAGCTCATCGATTGTTTGAGCTGATGAAAGCAGACTCCACTCCGTCTCCTAAGAAATCTCATCGCTCCAAACCCAAAACAAGCACCTGGTCAATATCACGAGTTAAATCCCGAAAACCTCTCAGTATTTTCAACATCAGCTCCGATAAAGACACCTCATTCAGTTACAGCAATGACTCAGCGCCAGCCTCTGCCAGCCATACTAGTAAATCATCAAGTTTAAATCCAGAGTCATACAGCAATACGAGCAAATCAACTGAGTTCAGTTTTATTCATACGCCCGTGTCCTATTCCCCACCGCGTTCGAGTTCAAATCAAAATTCCAGAACTCTAGGATCACCGATTAGGACGGTTGGAAGATACACCTCTACGGATACTATCCCATTGGATAGGGATGAAGGACTCCATGATGGAATCAACCACTTTAATCCGTACATCAATCATTCCGGACAAAATCATCAAATCAGTAGAAGACAGAGTCGGTCGGATAAGTTTCTGCAGGAGAATAGATATGTGCCAGAAGTAGTATTATCCCCCAGAGTTCCGCTATCTGGGTCAAAGACAATTGACCGGGAGCATCAGAGATCGAAAACACAACGAATTCTCGAAGCTAATGGAACGCTTTCCTTGGATGAAAAGCACGGAAATAGACAGTATCTAATCAAGGATGGCAAACACAGTACTGTAACATTCTACCCTGACAGCAGCTCCAGTCCCCCTCACTTAGACGGTCATGTAATAAATCAAAGAGTCTTTCAAACTAGTCCATACACAAGTCATAATATTGTTCTAAATCATGCCAGTCCAGATAATAACAGAGTTCAGAAAACTACAGAAAATAACGTCATGACCACGAAAGTGCTCAGTCAAAATAGTAATCTGCCAATAAAATATCCTCAGAAATCTCAGTTAAACACCTCAAATTTAGGTGATCCATCTCATCGTGAAGCTGTGAGAAAAACCCAATCAGCCGAACCTCCGATTCTACGAGAATCTCTAATAGCTGATGAGAAGTCTGGAACGGTACACTATACTAATTCATCTTCAACTTTCAACGCTAGCGGTGGGGTATTCAGAACCACTCTACCTGCGGCAGCCGTTGGGTTTGTTTCCAAGCTTCCTGCTTCACCTTTAATCCAAGTAACCAGCCCCGAAAGTCCGACACACAAGCCCATCATCTCAGATTTTGGAATGAGTGAGGTGAGGTGGTCAGAGAAGTTGTACACTCTTGCGCAGTTGTTGAGGTCCAAGGAATCCAAGTTTCCTCTGATTGTGAGAGCCACTAAGGGTTTCTATGGAGCTCCTGCGATAGATTGCGAAACTGTTTCTGAACTGAATCTGGAGTCTAGTCAGGTGTAAAACAGATTAACATATTTTTATTCAATTTCAGCGAAGAATTGAAGGGTCAAGACGAATAACCAATTAAATCAATAAAAGTCGATTTTCAGTTTAATTCGTTTTCGTGTAGTAACCGATCAACTACACCTTCTGTATAAAAATCAGTCCAGTCTGATGCATATTACCAGCCTAATAGTGAATATTAAATACCGCTTTCCTATCTTTTTCAATGACGTTATCATTTAGTTTTTTGTGTCTTCTGAAAATCAACTTTTTTAACTTAACCGGTTATTCATCTTGAGATTCTTGACCCTTCAATTTAGTTTCAAATCTTCACAAATTTTATTATTCGTATGCTTCAGCTATTATTTTCAAAATTAATATCTATTTGTGTAATGAAATGACATACTGTATTTTTAAATAGTATTTTTTTATATTGAATTTGAATTGAATATATTTCACACTAATCAAATCAAAACATATTGTAACTAAGCAGAGAATTTCGAAATAGAATAGTCAATAGTTATAATTATTTATATATTTATCATCATTTATAAAATACCGTAATAACGAATTATTTATTATATTACGGTGGAAATAAATTACGGAAATACCATTGAAACACACGTCGCTTCAAGACACGAATTCTTTTAAGTGAAAGACACTAAAGGTACACCTGAATACAACGTCATTTTCGGAGCCGAATAGCTACGTAAGGGAATGGAGAGCCCTTAGATTCGAACCGTGCACCTATGAAATCCGACTCAGACTGCTAACCAACAGCGTCATTTGGCCGTGGCCATTATGAGAGTTAAGAGTGAGAGAGGAAATGAAATTGTTCATCATCTGACGACGATACCAGAGACGTCTTAGAAAGCATATATGACACCAGCTGGTACACCCAAACGCAGCCGGAAAGCACATAAGCTAAAGAGAAAAAGGTCCAGCATGTCCAATGTCCATTTATCCAAATGGCGATCACACAAATACAATACATTATCTTAATGTTACAGATCCTACAGATATACACTTACTGTGACCAATGGAGAGCGGTTGGTCGAGTGGATAGCACCGAGAGATCGTTTAGTCTACCACTCAGCGATCAAATCAAGGCTCGGCCTGTGATTGGGAGTCAGGCTGACACTGATATCGGTAAATATAAGTTTTGACAATTTTATTTGAGAAGCCAAAATGTAAGCTTATTTGCAATAGAATCCGAAGATCACCAGTTTGGTACCATCCGTCACTGGCATCATCTTCAGCTGATGAAACTGACGTAAATCTTTATACATTAGGCAATTATTTCTATAGATGAAATATTTTATGTTAATCGATATATTAAGAGATAGCGGTCAAAATATTGCCGCTCTGATAGTGTTAACTCTCCACAGCTCTCTCTTTCTCTCTCTCTCTTTCTCTTTCTCTCTCTCTCTCTCTCTCTCTCTCTCTCTCTCTCACTCTTGCAGTGTACCCACGTCATACAGTCTCTCACATGCGGACCGACACTCGTGTCTTCACTGTCGGTGAAATCTCTTTCAGGTTCTGTAGAGAACTGAGAGCAAGAGTAAAGCGATGAGTTGAATAAGACTAAGTGCCATGGCGCGCCCTGTACAAAGTTCCTGCCTACGTTGAGAGTGTTGGTGAAGTAGACGACAGAACTGGAGACCGCCACAGTACTGTAACAGCCGTTAGAGGTTGTGGCAATCCAGTCATGTAGGGATGGAGTGAGAGCAATTCTCCTGATAGCATGTGTGTGTGGTAAATTAGTAACAACAGCTGAAGATCCTGTAGTAGACTTATCAGCAAGCGCGCGTGAAACTGTTGCAAAATTTTTGCAAAATTGTTTCTATAGATAATTGTAAAACCCAGAATTTTATTAATTAATAATAATCACTGAATTAATTAGTTAATAAATATTAGATTCTACAGTCAAGCCACAGATGATATATATTTTTCATATTGATTCATCATTTATATCACACTATTGATTATAAATGTTGGTGTTTTAAGGTGACCCCAGAAGTTTAAATCAGATAATTGAGCAGTCAATTCTTCCAGTAAAAGTTCGAATATCGAAAAAGTTTATGGACGAAGATTCTGCCACTGATCGTAGAGGGTCCATAGATTTCTCACAGGATAATGGTACAGAGACTGAGGCACTAGTCACCATACACAAAACCCAGCGAGTTATGTTTCTGCTGACGAGTAAAATATTAAATGGTAGGTAACTAATTTATTGTTCAATACTAATTTGTTTTAAAATATTTTGTATGATTTAAGTTTATCATTCCTTACTAATAGAAAGAGATTCAGAGGGTGACCAATAATATGGGTTATATGAAATAGTAACGGGATCATAACTATGTGGATATGAAAAGACAATCAGAGGATAGGAAGAGATGGAAACGTTATATGCCATGGACCTGCCATTAGTCAGATTTGGAAAATTCTAATTTAATCCAATAGACAGCATCCTATATAGCCTACGCTCTAAAGCAATATAGTTACGTAACTAGTATTCCCTTTAAGACTATAATAAATCACTATTGCAGCATCCTAGTGCGTGTTTCAACAGTCGATGTTAATTATATCACTGATGAACTCTTTTCATACGATGCTCCCATTTATCTCTTATACATAAAAATTATTTCAGGGCAGATATTGCGACATAGAAATGTGATGAATAATTACAAATCTCTCGTATGCTAATATTTTCAGGTTGGTTAGATTGGTGTGATATAACACTAGTACCGGATCAACTCAAGATAGAGTTCCAGATCGCTGTGGAATGGCCCGGGACGTCGGTGGAAGAATGGTCCGACTATTGTGGAATGTTCGCCAGGGCTGCAAGACATTTGAAATTCTCTTCGATCAAGGGATTCGATGGTAACTTTCTCCACTATCACGGTATTATCGCATTTAACATGCAGCTATTCCGGTTTCATGATGGGGGGAGGGGGAGAGGGACCAACCAGTGAACCCACCTGCCTGCAATTTCTCATCTTTGGACTGGTTTCTAGATTATGGCCTTGCACCGTTTATGATACCTTTTTTGTTTATTTGTCGGATTTTGGGTTTGATTTCATAGTTCTTGGTGTTATCAAGGATACGGTAGCACTATAATTGTGATGTTGTTGTTGTTGTTATTTTAAACAGTGACAATATATCGAAATGGACATGTTTGTAATATATTAATTTTTTCCTATCGGGGCACATGTCAGGGCCTTCGGCCTTTGTCTAACTTTTGTGAAATAAATTCAAAATTTGTATACATGTACTGATAGTTGCAGAATATTTATCGCTATAATTGCGCATATGCATGTGGCTTTTGTCAGTCATATTTGTGATTACGTGCAAGCTGGATCATTCCATAAGCAGGATTTGTTTGATAATAATTGTGTTCCTAACAAAAATCTTGAATCCACTACGAATTCAATTATTGTATCAAACAAATAGATTTATAACCTACGCACGATAAAATATTTATCCATTTGTTTCTATAATCTTGCAGGTATAATATACGACGACTGGGTGGGTAAGGTTAAACCGATCAAACCTCCTAAGCCGAGGATTGATCGTCTGACGAGCACAGAGGCCAAGGTCGAGGTCCTGGAATTCGGCCGCCCTCTCCGGCCTCAGGTCAGCTCCTACTTCATCAGCCGAGACTACATCGCTCCCAGGAGCTCCTCGGCGGAGTCCGTCCGAGGTCGCCACTCCGGGTTATCCAGCCGCTCCACTGAGTCCTTGATTCCTTCCAGGATCTCCCGCAAACACGGTCATCCGTTCGATAGACGGCAATCGAAGAGCGTCATGGAAAGTCTTAAAGCGAAGAAACGAAAGAAGAAGAAGAAGACGATCGATGTTGTGATACCATCAGTTGGATTGGAGGATGATTCTTGGCGCCAACCAGGGGGTCGAAATTTTGACGAGGCAATGCATTCTTCACTTGAGCTGATTTCAGTTAGGAGTAGTTCAGCTACGATAGGAACTAGAACTGGTTCCATTTCGGATTTCTCACAGATATCCAATCATTCGTTGCCTACTCCAAAATTATCGCATTCCGATGTTGAAAGTACTCAAACAGGCGAAACTCGTCTAATGACGTCATGTTCTTCTAATAGTTCCTATTCAAATGTGTACTGCATCAATCCAGCCTTCGAAGATGACGAAGGTGTAAAGGAAGAATCGCCACGCCAGATATTACGTGAAAGCAAAAATCCCAGTATCAATCAATCAACTACCTCAACTATACCAGCCGATCGGCATAGCCATTTATCCAGGAATACTAGTCATTCGAATAGAAATAGTGCTTCGCCAAATAATAAACTCACGAGGAATGAACAACTTTATTTAGAGAGTCTAAAGAGAAATAGTTCACAGTTCAGCGATTCGTTGCAAAGTCTTGGAGATAACGCAACCATACCTGCTCGTAATGACATGAGCTATCAAGCAAGCATAACAGTTGATCGTAATCCTTACTACTACTCGCCCTCTCAGAAGAACTATGCTTCATTTCGTGCTGATGTCAATAACGGGAGCAGAACCTTGGAAGAATCCGGAAATATTTCACGAAATTACAGTTCGAACAATGCTATCAATTTTGCACAAAAGGATAATGATCTGGAGTATGATAACAGGCAAATAAATAACAATCCTGCTTGGGACTTCAGTCCACAGCATCATAAACAAGAATTAAATGTGTCAGCGACAAATTTTAAGCGACTTCATCCAGAATATATTGAATACACAAGCACACCAATAATTGGAACTAGCAGAAAATTCGTGCCGGCAATTGACGACATTTTCGTAGATTTACCTGATTCAAGCAGTTCAGACCTCTCTGTCAATAGTTCAATTGATGAGGATTACTCTAATGGTGCGAGATACAATATGAGACAAGCAGAGACTGCTGCAGCTTATTCTAGCAGCATATCAGAAGAACAGTTAGATTTGAAGCGCAGCTCTTTGCCAGTGTTGCCACATCGTGAACAAAAATATTCCGAGAAGGCATTTGATGATAATAATGATTTGAAGACTGTACCACCATATGCGTACAGTCAGAGACATTCAGGTACGCTTCCTGCAGCAAATTATTCCATAAACACATCACCACCTGCTGGTTCTAATGTAAATAAACCAAGATATGTTGTCACTCAAATTTCATCAAGTACTAGAAGTTTGACTGAGATGGACATAGAAGACAGAACTCATAGAAACTCAAATACACCGATAAGCAAAGGTCAAAGTTTTTCAAGTGCCTTTAGGCCAAGTGAGGTCGATCTTGACCTAAATAGGAAATACGACCTTATAAGTAGAGGGGCATTAAACCTTGACCTAGATAAAGCAGATAATAGACCCAGTTCTGCAAACTCTGCAATGTCAGCATATAGTTCTAGTGATATTTTTAGGGTTATTACACAAGACAAAGCTCTTCGTAGGTCTGGAAGTCACGATATATTACAAAAGCAGCGTACTAGTAACATTGCTAGAGGAAACATTACCAGTACCGGTAGTAGATCATTGTCATTGCAAGTGCATGTAGAAAGTGATTGTAAAAATAGTGCAAAATATTCGGATGATACTCCAACAAACGCTGCAACTAGTATGTCCTTGCGACCTGTAGAAGACTCTTCTTCTGAAAATTCTCAACATACGGACACCGAATCAGTAGAAAACTCCAAAAACATCTCAGTCGCATCAAATCAGAGGCGTCGCGATAATTTCAATGATTCGAAGAATTCGTCTGTGACTAAAAATCATCTGAATTCGTCCAAGATGCATGATGACTATGAACCTGAATTTGTAACCCTTTCTTTACCCGATTTACAAAAAGAAACAAATGATGCAATTAAATGTGATGAAACCGTGAACAACAACATTAGACTCCCAGTAGGCTCTGATATTCCTTCCTTCAAACATTTAAACAATAAACCAATAAATAATAATACACCCCGTACTACAAAATTAGGCGTTGGGGATAAGTTTCATAAAATGGACTCGAGATCATTGAGCATGTTCGACAGTGGTCAGCAGAATGTCGATAGTGCTGACGTCATCATAGATTCGATAAACAATGACGTCATCCAGCTAAAGAAACAGGTCAATGTGATTCGACTTCATGACGTCAACGAAAGAAATGTTGGTGATGAAATATTCGAGCATGATGGATCAGTGAGCCCTCATTTTGATGTTGATTCCAATATATCAGATTCATTGCCGCATGTTTCGGTGTTCTTTTGAGACTTTTCTCATTTATGGATAGAATTCTGAAATTTCGATGTGTTATTTTGATTTATATAATTAATGAATTGCCTGATACTCAGTAAGGGTTGGGGATCATCCATGTATTACGTCTTCACCGGGGTGGAGGGGGGGGGGGTCGGGACCTTGATGATGGTTGATGAAGGGGGGGGGTTCGGGCCTTGATGACGTCATCAATGGAAACAATTTTCACACACCTTTTTTTCGCTATACGCCGAAACCGCACAAATTTCTTCGTGAAACTGCTCTCTTTCTTTCTTACACCATACTATATATTTTTCTATAAAACTGCATAAAATGTCAGCGAAAGCCTAATATTTATTAACAGAATAGCCAAATTCTGTTTGGCTCATATATACGTTGTTTCCTGCTACCACTTCCCACTCGGTGATCGACTATGCGTTACGCACCGGGTCGTACCCCAGTGACCTACCGAGCGCTGACCGATGACCCGACCCAAAGTGATGACGTCATCAAGG
>JAQFZF010001552.1:0-13844 GCA_034695365.1 Enchytraeus norvegicus | reverse complement strand
TCTCTCTCTCTCTCTCTCTCTCTCTTTCTTTCCTGCATTGTGAAACACATCAGTCACGATGCGAAATACCGGGGGGAAGATGGGGGTTGGACCACTTTTGTAAATCTAATCCTTTTTCTCACCGTAGGCTACAATCGCCCTGGGTGATCGGATTTTTTTATAGGGAAATTATATATAAATTATATACATTTTAAGGGAAATTTGGTCCGAATTACTTCTTTAAATTCTAAAATACGTTCACTGACACTCACTGACCATTTGCTATTCCACAGTTGTTATTTAGGCAAATATAGTATTATATACTGCCTAAATGGACAAAATAATTATTATCTAAACCAACCGAAATATTGAGTACAATGCAATACTATGAGGATGTGACGTCCATTTCCTCACTCGAGGCGATGTCAGGGACATCTCAAGTAACCTATGGAACCGCAAGGAGTTTTCTACCACCAGAATACACTTGAAGTTCACAGACCGAAGAGAAAGCGAGTTCAGAGACAGTGCAAATCCATTCAACATGTGAAGAGAGTGTGATTAAATAGAAGGGGTCTTGCCCCCCCCC
Organism: Enchytraeus norvegicus; assembly: GCA_034695365.1. Taxonomy (NCBI): domain Eukaryota; kingdom Metazoa; phylum Annelida; class Clitellata; order Enchytraeida; family Enchytraeidae; genus Enchytraeus; species Enchytraeus norvegicus. Next base: position 13,279 of record JAQFZF010001552.1, on the reverse strand, counting down.
CCCCCCACACAACCACTCGAACAAATTATTATTTAATAATATTCTTAATTTTGTTATAACGGCATTCTTTATATTTTCATATATCAAACACGCACCCTGGATTCAATTTTGATATCACCACACCGTGCTAAATAGAAGAAAAACACCCTAGTATATGACTGGACCTTCTTAATCTTATCTTATTTGGGCTATATTTTTGATCAATAACTTCCGTGTTTTGCCTTATTGTACAATTTGTGCATAGGCCTACACTGTACTAGGCCTACCTTAAAGACAGAGGGGGTCTATGTAGCTGTGATAATAATATTGTAGGCTATCGATAATTAATTGTTTCAATATGAAGGCCAATTATATAGAAGCCTAATTATATTATCTAGTGTATCAAGGAAGTAACTCAATATCCTACTCCCTAATGACTCCCCCGGGGCAAGAAAAAAATTGAATGTAAAAAATAGGCAAATTTTTGAAAATTGTGCATTAAATCCGCATAGTTTGCCTTTTTGCCCCCTCCCGGCCACCCCCCCTCGATTTTGCCTGCCACTTCATTTTTTGCTTGGCTCCTCCATAAAGAAATACGTGTAGTTGCCCACCTCCCTCCTCCAAAAAAAAACCGACATCCGCCACTGGCTATTTATAACACAAGGTTCAATAAGGCGACGCCACAATTATTTATAAGAGAAGGTTTAATATCCCTGACATCGCCTTCGGGTGAGAACCGAACGTTAAATCCTCATTGATTGGTGTCAAAATCAAATCAGTCTAAAAATAGTAACGGCAATCACTTTAATTTGGCTGCGTAGCCTACAGTAGCGCGCCGGCGGTCCACTGTCGTTCTACTCGACGACACGACGTCCCCTCGCGAGTTATCGCTAGGGTCTGCTTTAGTCATATATCTCATGTAAATTTGCCCTGGTTGCTCGTACCTATCGACCGCCTCGTTACCAGCATTGAGTCCATCACCTTCTGACTCGCTGTTAATTGTGGGTCCATGGGCGTCCGAGGGCGAACATCTATTCGCAGGTCTCGGACTGGAGGCCGCGCATGGCTCTCCGTTGACCGCTATCTTCGCCATTTATTTCTTAATAAATAAGAACACGAACACAGGTGTAGAAATAAATGAAGATAAACGCTATTTAATAATTCTATACAGTGATTAGCCATTACTCCATAATCTCCACACTTGACAGTTCTCTTCTTAAACAATATTTCTAGCGTCCATCTGTAAGCTAAAAGAACCTGGGGATAAAAGAATTTCGTACCCTGAAATTTCTTCTTACCTCCCCCCTCCCACTTTTATTTACTAAACCATCGAATCCTAAATCACCGTCTGATAGCGTATACTGTGACTTAGCGATTGTTCAAATCTTAACTCAAACTATTCACCAATAATTCTGCAAGGTGCTCTGCGGAGCAAAAGCGCTACTCTGTGGAGTAAAGCGTTACAATTCCTAGTCACCGCCGAAGCGTATAGCAAATGTGACTGCAAGGAATTTAACCTCTATTTCCAGCAACAACTCTCATAATATCTCGTGTAGTCATCTCTTAGCAAAGGTATCGACACACAGGGGTTCGAATCTCAAGTTGCGGCCGAAGTGTATAACATATGCAACTGACGAAGATTCGAATTCCGAGCCACCGCCGAAGCGTATAACAAAAGTGGCTAGGAAAGACGTTCTTCTAGCACCAGGTATCTCAATATCTCAAGTTACCACCGAAGCGTATAACAAATGCAACTGTCGAGGGTTCGAACTCTAAGCCACCGCCGAAGCGTATAACGAATGTGGCTTTCGAGGTTCTAGCCTCAACCAACAATATCAGAATCCTAGGCCACCGAAGCGTATAAGCACAGAATCCAGCCCTTGAAGGTGTCTGAATTCACATTTACAAACTTTTACCAAATTCACACAAGGGAGCTGCCCACCCTAGGCCACCCCTAAAACACTCGGGACACAACCCTCAAACAACCTAAAAGTAAGGGTCATCCCCCGGACCCCCCAATTAAAGCCACAATAAAATAGCGAAACGAAACTGACTAATAATTAAATTAAATTAAATTAAATTAAAAAGTCAGGATCGCTACAAGCGTGATAGAAGCATGTGAGTATAGGAATGTGTTCCTTGGACCTGTTGTTTGTCAATATACGAATGAGAGAATGAGAGAGAGAGAGAGAATGAGAGAGAGAGAGAGAGAAAGTGAGAGGGAGAGGGAGAGGGAAAGAGAAAACGAGAAGAAAGAGATAAATTGTAGCAGATCTCGGAGAGGCTCCGTGGTGTAGTGGCAGCACAGCGGCAACATGACGTCGTGGGTGGTAAGCCCAGTTTTAGACACCTTTGAGCTACGAGCTGCAGCCTTCAAGATGCTTTACTCTCCGTTGCTCTAATAGAAGCAGCCGATGCACATTAACCAAGATACACTCTGGCGACTTTATGAATTTCATATTTAGGAATAAATTCATCAGCTGAATGAAATTGGGAGCTAATCCCAGCTTTCTCTCCATCATGCGAGAACTTGACATTCCCTAATATTATGTTATATTTGCATGTAGGATAGAGGCAAAATTTCTTGCTCTGTTATTAGGATAGACTGACTCATATAAATGCTCTGAAAGAGATCACGAGAAAGGCTGCCGAGCATCACATCAGCTCTATCAGTATAGTGAGTAAGTTACACTTACTCACTATAGTCTGTAACGGCTCTATATACACATTATATAATTAACACTCTATATATGTAGTTTAAAGCTGGTACATCAATTAATAGAAATTATCAGAATTTACCAGATCTCACTCACTCGGAGTCACTCTAGCTCCAACATACATTCAGGACTTATGTTACAGGTAGCAGAAATAATAAAGTAAGCCTAAGCTTATTTCAAGCCCCAACTAAAATTAATTTGATCATCCATTTTACAATAAAATAATTTAATTTTCTACTCTATAGATTCTAGAATAGAATTAGTAAGAACATAAGAGGCCGTGAGTTGCAAGCCTTGCTTGCTAAGTCTCAAGTATGAAAACGCCTCTATGCGTCGACATCGACGTTTAATTTTGGTTTTAGCATGCATTATTTGAACTATTCCCCGTGTTAGATCCGGGAAACTTGAGAATAGACCAACTGAGAACTAACTGCACATGTTTCGTAACATTAACCGACTAACGTAGATATTTTCATACTGAGGTAGGCAACGGAAAACCACCTCAGAAGTCAGAATATATATATATTCCCAAGCAAAAATGTTAAATTTTGGGTGTGGTCAAGGTATGGGCATTTTGATGGGATCAACTTGATAATCGATGGAGTGCTCCTTAGTGAGCGTGATAGCAGACTGTATTTCAGAATATGTACATTGGACCTGCCATTTGGCAGTGCACTAGAGATAGATTTAAACTCTCGTTTCAAGAAAAATTTATAACTATTGCATTTAAAGTAAGCATTTTCAAAAATTAAGAGGTATTTCTGGCATGTATTTCACATTAGAACAAGCATATAATAACTTGACATTTTATTTGTAATTGATAGCTAATATTTATAACTTACTAAAGGCTATAGAAGAATTTAACGTCAGTTAGCGGCCTAACGGCTACTTCAGTGACGGATGAGCCCTGAGATTTTGAACCGTGAACCTATGGAGCCTAATAAGTACTGAAACGCTAAACCGATGTTCTAACTTACTGAATGCTCAAATTGATTAATTGATTTATTTAGTTTAAAGTAGATTTTAGAGTTTATTGAATAAATTGTCGAGGAGCAGCTCGTGTTGGGTAGAAAAGATGTCTCTAAAATACATCGTCTCACAATTGAGGATTGATTGATTGATTGATTGATTGATTGACTGAATTTTCTTTTATTTCCTGCTGTTAACAGGCCGGTGAGTTTTATAAAAACGATTCATTAAGAAGGAGATGAATCGTGGCCCGGCTACTCGACATCGACTAGATTGAAAGAGCCGCGGAAACAGAACCATTAAACATCTGCAGAGCGATTGAGAGGCTCTGCCAAAAAAGAGGTCTCGCGCTCATCCCAGACAAGCAGCGCGACCTCTCTGCGATGTCATTAATGAAATCAGCTCCACCGAAGCTTTGTCGGGTCCAAAATTGATTGATTGATTAATTGATTGATTGATTAATTGATCGATTGATTGATTTAATACTTTTTTACCCCGGTAGTAAATATTCGTGTGGGCTTTTATAAAAACAATTCATTAAAAACGCATTGAAACGTGGCTCGGTTACTCGAGATCTACTAGATCAGAAGATCCGTGATGGCATAGAGTATTTAATCTTTGCAGAGCGATTGTGTGCACTGCCATTGAAACGAGGTCGCGCGCTGATCCCGGTTGTGCAGCGTAATCTGTCTGCCAATGCCTTTAATAAAGTTAGCTCAGCCGGGATTCGTAGGCCCATTGTCTCCGTGGAACCTCATTCAACCTCATTCATCCTCATTCAACCTGAACTAAGAACCTCATATTCATTGTCTAGGTCCCGATATATGATTGACTGCTTGAATGATTGCCTGGTTGATTGATTGATTGATTAATTGATTTATTGATTAACTGATTAGCCGATATGTTATCAAATTATAATCTTTGTAGACTATAGACCCCATGGCGGATTTAGGACTCTTTAAGGGGAAGTCATTTTTACATAAATTTTTTAGGATGGGCCAAGGGTCAAAAATTGGTATTTGAAGGATTGAAATTATTAAAAAATTCAAATCGCTACTCCTCTTAGGTCTGGGGGACATGGCCCCGCCGCCCCTAACTCCGAGCCTGTATGGGATTACTTACCCTGTTTTACGTACGACCGTTAGCAACTTCGATCACAAATTAATTAATTTTATTGTAGCCGTGGACGACTTGACCAACAAAATCTCAGAAGATGTCAAGTTGGCAAAGGACAAGGGAATTAAATTGGAAGATTTGTTGAACTATAAATGCCCAAGGTTCTTTCATCATAAGGTAGTCTTTTTTAATTTAGACTTTAATGATAACATAATCTACTATTATTAGATACTATTACTTTAACATCATTTAATCTATACAGGCTCTTAATAATTCAAGTAATTGATAACTAACGTCAGACAAACAAAATTTAATGTCTGAATATTTCCAGAAACCGAGCACTCACTGTCACTCTCTTTCTCTCTCATTCATCACATCTCTCTCTCTCTCTCACTTTTGCTTCTCCCTTTTTCTCGCCTCTCTGTCCTCAGTGGCAGTCACCGAGGACGGTACCGGAAAACCACCTCAGAAAGTTAGTCGACTTACTAAACATTTGCAGCTTTCGGTTGGTCTGTTTTCAATTACAAATATAGACTTTTTATTTTCAGAGGATCGCTGAAGAAAGCCGCTAATCCTTTAACTTGGAGGATGACTAGGGAACTGGAACTGAAATTTATTCATCGAGTTTAATGCCCAGTTCTAGAGGAAGTGTTCTGGAAGATTTCAGGATAAATGTTAAATTTAAAATAATTAAAAACAATTAAAAATGTTAGTGTAGCCATTATAATCTGATTGTGTTAATTCTCTAGAGTAACGAAATCTTCATATGAAATATTTTTATTATAAATAATATTATGAGCTGAAATTATTTGAGATTTCGTGTTTAACTCTGTGCCAGTATGACTAGAGACATTAAAAAGGTACTGTTAATTAAATCAGTACCGTACGATAAATATTATATTCGCGTATGATAAACTATTATAATTATCTGAATATTTTCTTCTTTAAATTTATAAATGGTGTTTTTAATTTTTTTATTTTATAGTGACTACCGGTAATTAATATCCCTTGGCTTTGAGAACTTTAATACAATTCAATACTCTATGGGTTCCACGTTCGTTTCATCGTCTGACGATGATATCAGGGACGTTTCTAACGATTTCACAGTTGTAATTAAAGTTGTGAACGGACATATCGAAACTTCACCGTGTTGTTGGATCAGATGATTTTATACTAAGTTAGCGCCACGCACGCAAGTATAAAGTCTCATTGGGCTAGTTCAGTGAAAGTTGAGGCATAACTGTATGTGCCGAACAGTCACCTCTAATTTAACAACAATCAGCCAATCAATTAGTATTTTTATAAAGCGCCGCTTTACGCAAAAATGTCACAGTAGCGAGAAATAAATAATGGAGAGTCAAATAAGACAAACAAGCCATAGACCAAATCAATGTGGCCTCTGCAAGTTTGGTGTTTCAGTAACCAATTGACCTGCTATACAGATGCCTTTAAGTGGAACACATGACTGCAAAACCTCTCCAATGCAACATCTAGTTTGGTCGGCTCTTACGAGTTACTTCCAGTTTTAGGGTGGTTTATTCTAGAGTGACTCGGACTTGGCACTGGCATGTGAGAATAGTATATAATTTAGAAATGTGCCAATAGCTTCAGGCTTCACGTAGATGATATAATTTAGTTATGCCACGCCTTGCTTTCAACTTGGTTTACAATGAAAGCATCCGAACACGTGAATGGCCCCTGGTAAAATTATAAAGATACTAATCTAACCCAGTATCAATTCTAACTGAAGCTTAGGGGGCCATGGCTCTACTGTTTTGTAATTCTTGAAATTTTAATTACTCCTACGCGAGTCATTAATTTTCATAGAAGCTGTAAATTAGTTTTCAGGTTTTCCCTGGAAATGTCCAATAATTATTATACCCTTGTAGGCTAACACAGTATCGACGCTTTGCTGCTAGTACGCTTTCTGCGTCAAATATACGATTAACCACTTGGACGACAGACTAAAAGAAATACCAAAAAAATTGAGGAGAAATGCCTTCAAAGATGTTCGTCTGTCACTTGTTGAAATATAAGTACAAAATAAAGCGGTGTGAAGAATTGTGTTCTACTCTGTATGGAACATACACTCTCGCGCCTATGCCTACACCACTCCCAAATGTGCAGATGAAAGCGAATATGTTTAACATTTTCTTAAAATAAATGTTTAGTCGCTGACTAATCAGTGGTGGATCCAATATTTTAGAAAGGGGAATCTACAGATTTTCTTAAGTCTAGGAGGTTCAACAGTTTACAGTGCCAAAGTTACAGTGAGGGATGAATCCTCTTCCCCAACGCTCTGGCAAATACCACTCTGATTGCTCTGTACCGAACTAATAAAAGTTGACTTTGCGGTGAGTGGAGTTAACAAACAAATCCAAAATCCAAAAATTATTATGGTTGAATGTTTTAGCACAAATTGTTTACATGAAAATACACTGAAAATATGCATGTACTTTTCATAAACATACGAGAATAGACTACTTTCAAAATATCACACCATCAAAGGGGGAGGGGAGGGGGGTTTAACCCCTGCGAACACTGATCTACCTTACCGAATGACCGGAAGTGTTTCTTGACCACAGTCAGATGTTGCTGTTGATGGACCAAGGAATCTACCACCGAGTGACCTCTGTGGTCACGTGTTGTTTACGTCTTTACTATACGTCATCGGTGATGGACGGGCGTTGTGGAAAATAGCAAGAATTCTCTAAATTTTCAGAAATTATTTGAAGTTACAATAATAGATCTATTCACAAACAGTGACCAACTCAATGGTAACAACAATGTGCATGAAATAAATCCACACACGACAAAGCAATTCAACTATATATAAGAAAATAGAAAAGAAAGTCAGTGTTAAGGTAGCCAGCATTCACTCAAAGAAAGATAAAACATAGATCAACAACTAGAAATTCATCTTAAGGAAGGGAATGCTATTTATACTTTTTTATTTGCTAAGAAGCATTAAATCAAATTTTAATAAATACGTTACAGTTGACTACAGTAAACAATTGTTGTATGTGATCCAAGATGATAAACTTCACACAGAGCGAATTTTGTGAACGCTTGCAGTAAAGATCTCTGCAGGAGAGTCTTTACAAAACAAATGCCTGAAGCTACATGATATCATTTAAAATAATAGGATCCCGTTGAACAACAAAACGTAAATAATCCTTGCAGCCGGTGGATAGGTGTTGATATATAATATCATTGTACCGTGCTTCTTCTGACATGAACGTCAAGGGCTGATGTTTAATCTCAACTTTTGAGAAGTAATTATCATCTACTGGAAACGGGATTTTAGCCATATTTGAAGCTAACTAGGCCTATTATGGTTGGATGCACGGAGACTGAAGCAGTGGCTAAATTGAGGCGGAATGCCGTTCAAGGGCCCAGGAGAAAGAGCCATTAGCGCTCCGGGGTCCTAAGCTACCTTTTGACGCGTAGCCAAAGCGATGGGTCAAAATGTTAAATGTTCAAGGGATCCTTGAACATTTAACAGTTCCAGGATCCCTTGATTTCCAATGTAATTACTGACTATAACATTATCTTAACGCCTTATACGTCCCTGATATCATCGTCGGATGATGACTCGGACGTTAAACCGTTATTTGATTTGATTCGATTGATTGATTGATTATTGAATATAATTAATTATTTACTACTCAAGGTTGCGTCAGTCAGGGTGATCCCTGGGAGCCAAGTCGCGCACAATGTAGTACCAGTTGAGACGCTCGACCGATGCGCTATTGGCTTTATTAGTCTGTTTATGTAAATCAGTTGTAAGCACATGGCCTAGGCATTTGATTCTGTTACTGCTTTGAGAGCTAAATAAGAACAGGAACAAATCGGGATCTACTGTTTTAACAATTAAATGATTCCAATCGCTTAATGTATTGCAGATATGTAAATGCCATTGTTGTCTGTTAAGATCTAACGTGAACGTCAGAAGTTTGAAGTTTAATCTCAACTCTTTTTTATGTTTAATCTCAACTCTGTTTCGCTCAGAATGCATTACATCAATCCCGGTTTCGGCACCTCCCGTTGTGCACTATCGCCCTCTACCCGGAGCCGTATATCAATAACACGCATCTCAGGAAGAGTTTATTCCTCAAACAATCTTGTGAAGTTACTTACGAGATATTTATCTTATGGATCTGTTAACTCTGTTTCTTCAGCTATAATCTGACACGTGTATATGAAGATATGTTCCCGGGCCACTTTCGTGGACCCGACCAGACCAGCCAACATCCTCACAACCGACCCAACTCGCGCATTTAGTCGATAACCGACCCGTGAATGGACCGATCCAGTAACAACTCGGGTCGATGATATGACACTAACCCTATAACGAGCTTCCGCTTGATATAAATCGATCGATCAATTGATCAATCAATCAGTCAATCAGTCAATCAATCATAATTTAATTTACGTTTTCCAAACTGAAAGCGATGGCAGGGATATAAATTGACTTATTTGCACCAAGTGGTCAGGGAAAACTGATAATTTATCTAAGCCGGCAGCTGCACGTGCTCGAAGAAGGAGACTAAAGCAGATATGCCACTCTCAGTCAGCCACTGGTTTCAATGTAATCGACTGACCGTAAATTGTTCAAAATCGGCATACATATTATTCTTTCCTAATGTTGATGATGATGATTTTGTTAAATCGAATGACCTGTGCATCATGCTAGACAATACAAAGATTAACATGGTTTAAGTTACTAAATTTCTTGGTATAATACTTGATGACAAGCTATCGTTTAAAAGTCACATAAACTCTATAATTTGCTAAATCAACGGATTAAATGGTATGCTATATAGGCGTAGAGATTATATCCCCATAAACTGCTGTCGAAGCCTATATTTTGCTCTTGTCCATCCAAGAATCCAGTATGGTATAGAAATATATTGTAAAACTACTTTAACACTGTTACAACCTCTACATATCTCATGTAATAGAATATTAGGAACACTGCAAGGCCAAAGCAGATTTTGCAATGTGAAGATGCTATATGTGAACTATAATATTCTACCTGTACATCAACTTTATAATTTTTCTGTTTGTAAATTGATTTATAAATGTCTAAATTATAAGGGTTTAATGTCAACTGCTATTAGAGACATTTTCATTTCTTTACAATCGAATCACTCATATCATACGAGACTTTCTAATACTAATTATATATATTCTAGTGCCAACGCTGTCTTTTTTAAATCCTATGTTTATGATTGCATTTCAGTTTGGAATCAAATTCCAACTGATATTCTCAATTCTCAATCTTTGACGTTGTTTTCAAATATGTATAAAATTTAACTTAGCAACCCATTATATAGGATAATAACTGAGAATAAGTTCTTGTGTGAAATAATTTATCTATTGGAACTATTTAAAATGATATTGCATGGTTTATTATTGTTTGCTATGTAATATCATGCATCGGTGGTCAGCTAGATAGGATACATGGTGTCCTCACTGACGGCCGATTTATTATTTATTATTTATTATTATTTTTTTTTATTGCTTGTGTTTGATTGTTTGTGTGTATGTTAGCCTGTATGTTTGTTGGCTTGTGTATTTGCTTGACTATTTTGTCAATTTCTGAATAAACATATTTCTCTCTCTCTTTCTCTCTCTCTCTCTCTCTCTCCTCGTAATCAATCATAATGGATTAATTTGCAATAATTATTATGTCTCGTTTCAAAAAATACAAAATGTGTCCTCAGAAATTTGAAGACATTTAATTTAATTTTCATGATTAGTATTCCCAAGATATTTCAATAAGTTTCAGTGATTGATTAACGACAACCATATTATTTATTTGACTAATTTTGCATATTATTTATATAATTTTTTAAATTTTTTTAATTGTCCTGGGTGGTAAACGACCCTGGGCAATATAATTATTTATATAATTATTTTAGGCAGATGTATCAGAAGGTAGAGAATGGATTTTGAGTGATTCCTCGATCGTTGTTAAGACTATTACTAACCTCAGTAACCTACTCAATAACGAGTGTAAATGGATCTCAAGCAATGCCGCTCTAGTATTTGCAAGGTTAGTCTAGTTTGGGTGCTTACATAAATGGAAGCATTGGAAGGGTTGCATTGAACAATAAAAATTAATAGACCTTTTCATAATAATATTAGGCTATATCACGAGTTTGTTGAATAATTAGAAAAATGGAAACCAATTTAATTGTACAGCATGTTTTAATAAAACCGAGAACACTATATATTTTTGATTTTGCAACCTATTTTGTAAAATTTCTTGTTGACTGACCTGCGATACGATCCTGGTTAACTTGCTTCTGAGACGACGCTCTACCGATGTCGCTAAACCCCGCCCCCATATTATGTCCTTATTGGGAATCAAGGCCTTACTAGGAGAAACGCGCAAGATGCCATATCTCGGTGATTATGTGTCCAATTTTCCTGAAATTCTCATAATAGATTACAAATAGTCCCCTGTTGAAGCATGTCAAATGTCAAGAGAATCGCAATGTAGCTTGGGTAGAAAAATAAAAAACATATAGTGTTCTCGGTTTTATTGCAACACGGTATAGTTAGAGCTTATAGATAATAACAAGAAAGGAACCAGAGTTTCATTAATTAAACTTTTACCCTGTGATATATTTAATTTGGTTAAAGTAGAAAAGGAGCTAATTTTTTACTTAAACAGGAATTTCAATCAGCGAATATGAATGATGCAATAAATTCCTCTGACTGTGTAGAAGACCAATGGCTTTTCTTCAAGAATTCTTTAAATGATGGTATTGAAAAATTCATTTCAACCACACAATACAAATCTAATAATATTTTTACTTGGAAATCAACATTGCCTCCAACTACAAGGAACTAATTAAAAGGAAACATAGATTATGGACTAGGTATTAAACACGTAATGATAGAGATGTAGAAAAGAAATGCAATAAAGTCTGCAATCAGGTGCGCAAAGAAACACGCGCTAGGGCAGCCAATAAACAGCTTGACATGGTTAAATCTGTCAAAGATAACCAAAGGTATTTTGGAAATATGTAAACAGTAAAACAAATCAAATAAAGCCATTGGAGATTTACACATTACAGATTCCTCACAAAATAAAAATACTGTAACAAATGATAAGACAAGGTAAATGTTTTTTCAAATTACTTTGCCAGTGTCTTTACAGATGAACCCCTGCATAATATTCCAGAACCAAACTCGCAATGTCTGAAAATAGCTCTCCAGACATACAGTTCACCACTGAAATATATTAAAGGATTTTGATAAATTAAATGTAAATAAATCATGTGGACCTGATAACTTACATCCAAGAATTCTAAAGTAGTTGTCGTTTGTGGTGTGCTTAGAAGCATTAAGTTTGTGAAAATTCTCTAAACACAGGTGTGTTACCATTTGATTGAAAAACTACTAATGTATCTGTAGTACACACAGATGGACCATAACATAATGTAGAAAACTATAGGCCCATCTCATTACTATGTATAGCATGCAAAATAATGGTAAGTTACACACTCTTATACACAATGTCACCATGAAACCCTAAACTAACGTAACACAATTCAATACAATTAAGTTTCCGTAAATGTGTGCACTGTACACTGGACAGTCTCTCCACCCTAAGGCAACATCATGGATGCTATATATAATAGAAAGATTCTAAGCAAATGTCTTAATTACAAGAAACTATCTCATCATCTCGTAACTAATTGAATGACTATATCAAAGTTATACAATGTTCTAACCATTGTTCATATTATATAGAAACGAAAACTTTATTTTTATTTGTTTATAATTTATTTTTATTTTTTATTTTTTATTTTTGTTTGATTAATGCTGACCTATAATTTAATTACAAGTGAATTTAGAAATTTGAAATGAAAATTTTGTACAATTTTATATATATTTCATAGCAATATCGCAATTTGGTTTTAATATTTGTTTTGTGAGCGCTGCATTATTTAAGATTTATCTAATATATACTATATATATACTATATATTAATCTTTATTACGCCAGACCCAGATAACCAACAGACAAACATGCATGAAAAACAACAAACCAAACAACCAACAGTGCAAGATAGACCAAAGTGCATAATACTAATAAACAGTTACATCTACACAAGTAGGCCTAAATGTATTGTACACCAACTTCTAAGGCTGAGTTTAGTAGAAGGCCCACTAGCCAAATTAAAGTCTCAAATTGATCAAACTAAGATTATCAAGTGTCTTTAATGTAACTAAGAATCTACTTTTACGCATAATATATCTATCACAAATATAGTAAATATTATTATACATTTCCATACAAAATCTTAGGTTCTCTATCTTAGACACTTTTTAAATATTTTTAGCAAATCTTTATTAAAGTAAATTCTATACTGTTTAACTCTGATTTATTCAAGTTTAGAGGTTCCATGGCATACATTAATATCAGAACAGCTATTGAGTCGAGTAGATGAACTGTAACACTTAAATCTGGAATCTGAC
>JAQFZF010001551.1:0-13847 GCA_034695365.1 Enchytraeus norvegicus | reverse complement strand
AAATCAAAGTGCGAATTTGGATCAGCAGAAGTGGAGTTTTTGGGCCACGTTGTTGGAAATAACCAAATTAAACCCCGTTTAGCAAAGATAGATTCCATCATGAAATTTGATAAACCCGCAGATGCGAAGGGAATCAATAGATTTCTTGGTTTGATAGGCTACTACAGACAGTACATCCCTGATTGTGCCAAGATCTGTGCTCCAATGTCCAGGTTAATGAAGAAGGATCAAACTTTCCTTTGGTCGAAGGAGTGGGATGATTCGTTCTGGTTAATTAAGTCATTATTAGTGAACCAACCAATCTTGAAGCCAGCGGTCAGTTAACGGAAATTCTTTGTGGCTGTGGACGCATCAAAAGTGGGATATGGCCGAGCACTTATGCAAGAGTATGATGGTTTACACACCCAATAGCATACTTCAGCAATTGCTCGATAAACACCAAGTTTCGTATTCCACAGTGGAGAAAGAGTGTGTTGCTCTTTTACACTTAGTAGGAATGTTCAGCGTGTATTTCGGTACAGAGCAGGTCATCGTTCTGTCGGATCATAGCCCTTTGCTGTTCGTAAGGTCTATGGGGAAGCACAAAAACAAACTTCTAATATGGTCCTTGGAGTTGCAGGAGTATAACTTATAAGTTAGGCATATCCCTGGCAAACTCAATGTGTTGGCTGACTTCTTAAGTTGTCCTCCACCCAAACCAAACTTCGAATAGAAAGATTGACGAAGATGCGTGATTTAACGTTTGAGTCCCACATAAGTCATAATTTTAGTCTTTTAGTTTCGATTGATGTAGATAAAAGTAATTAACGGTGATAAGGTCTAGAGAAGACTTATAAAACATAAGAAAATTATGTTTTACGGATTCTTTTTGGCGATAAAAAATTTATATATAATGAAGGGAAATTTTTGTTTTCATTTAATTATTTTGCTAAAACAGATGAAACACTGTTATGGTAATAAGTATATTATTCAATGGTTAATGTTGAAGTAGTAATGGTTATGTACTATGTTGTGTTATAATGTGAAGTAATGGTTGTACTAAGCATTGTATTAGGTACACTAACTGATGTTTTAGGTTGGCTCAGTCAGCTTGTGTGTTGTTTTGATTGTACAAGCAGGTGTTTGAGGAACAGACGACTGCCTTGTTTGTGTTTTTCTTTTGTTTACTGATAACAGGTTTTATTTTGTTTAAATAAAAGAAATGTGATAGAAACACATATAGTAACTCAGACGTTAAAAGGAGGGGGGGAATGTAACGCGGAGCTGGAGAGCCCTAGCTCCCGTTACGTTCCATAGAGAGTCACTTGACCTCAGAGTTCCTTCCGGTGACCTCTCTGGAAAAGATGGCATGCTTATGTTGACATGTGTGGACGTCGACGTTCTGGATGAAGTCACGAGAAAAGAGTTGCAGGACTCTGACACACACATACACATTCACACATACATTTCCACACACACATCCATATACACTGCTCACACACACCACGTTACACCTCACACAACCTTGGTGACGCCCGCTTTTGGGAGCTGTTGTACAGCAAAATAGGTCTGTTGGTACTATGTTTGTACTATTGGCAACTACCCCGAGCGCGGGGACGTTATAATATAGTCAGGAGTTAGATTGGTTATTTGAAAGAGGTGTTCGTGGGCTAAAAGAGGGTGACAACAACAGCACTCTTGAGAATTAGATCAAGTGCCAGCGAGCAAAGAAAAACGGAAAAAATTCAAGTTAAAATTCACACACGTTTTCCATATGTGAAGGCCATTTACCCCTGCAATAAATACATCGTTGAACAGTACACTTCACACGGAGTCTATATATATTTTTATTTTAAAAAATTAAGTAGAAAATGACAAATTTATGACCAGATAAAGGATGCACAGGCTGAATCCAGTCTGAAGCTGAAGCTGGTGATTCACAAGCAATCATTGGTTCTACTGCAGTTGATTTCTGTGGTTCCACCAACATCGCTATTTCTAATGATTCTGTAGAATCTGAATGAGTTGATAAAGAATCTATTTTCTCCATTGTTTTTGTGTCAGATGCTGAGGATTCAGTTAGCTCTATGAATGTCGACTCAGGTAACTTACCCGTAAAATCTTCAACTGCAGCTGGCTGAGAAGAGTTGATAGCCACAATTGAAAACCTGATTGGGACACTTATTGCAGGAGCAGACATTTTTGCTAATTCAGAAGCAGGTGATGATGATTCCACATTTTCCTCCTCTGACAGTGATGACATGAATGTTTCTTTAACTGATGATGAACGAACATAGCATTCAGTAGATAAGTTAATTGACTTAGTAGCCTCTGTAACAATAGTAGATAAATTGAGGGCATGATTAGACAGAATTGATGATCTCAAAGGCTCTGCTAATGATGATGTGGGTATTTCAGCTGATTCTGGCGCACTATAAGTTTCTGGAATTTCTCCAATCCAATCGTTGTTGAAGTTCCCAGTGAGTGTAGAGAAATTTGAAGATCTCGGTACCAAATCCACAGAAGGGATTCCACTGTCTTCCACCACAGAAGAAATAGATTCATGGAAGTTTGGGTTTATATATTCTTCATACTCTAAATCTTCTGAAACTGAAAAGCATCCTCTGAAACAAACTGCGTTCAACCTCTGGAGAGCCATAGAGATGCGTTGTCTCAGGAAGGAGATGTTTCACGTCTCTCATCAGTTATCATAGCTGTCCTTCTTCCTATTTCTGTGAGGAAATCTGAAGCAACCTCATTCACCGGACCAAATGTCTCTATGGCAATTGGAACAAAATCATACACGGCGGGTAGTTCTTTATATTTTTCTATTTTTCTATTTGCAGCTAGCTCGGCGGCACCACCTGCAGATACAGCAGTTGTGTGCAAATATATTATAATTAATATTGGTGACGTTCACCCTTTTAGCTAATAAAATGTTCGTACAACATGCCGTTCATAAAAGTTTTTCTCGTACAATTTTGATGTCGGGGGCTTAAATCATCAAATGCCATACCAAAGAACGAAGACTAAATCTGTGAAGTATAGATCTACTGTACATGTATTGTAGGGTCAGACTAGTGAATATAATAAATATAATAAGTAAATATAATAAGAGGTCTTAAAAGGATACATGATATAATTGTTATCTCCAACTACATGCAATCACTATTAGATTATTATTAAGGCAAAGAAGAATTACTGATTATTTACCCAGCATGGACACAATGCCGCACACGGACCAACTGACTAAACTCAGACCAACACTTCCCGATCCTTGCGCTATACCCTTAGGGGAGATGAATATCCCTGAGCCTGAACACAAAATAAAAATAAAGTATGAGCTAGAGCTCAGATGCTCTGGTCATGTAGTAAGAACTAATGGACTAGAGAATAATAAAGGTTTAACGATTCAATAAATGTTTAAAGTCAGTTTCTTCATACAAGGTTGATGTCAGGGACATCAATTATGTTTGAAATGGGAGAAGGCCAAATGAGACGAACACGACCAAGAATGAAGTGGTTGGATGAGGTTGTATTTTTAATAGAGAAGAAATTAGAAGACTTGATGGATATGACTGATGATAGGAGAAAATGAATCGAGCTATTTTGTGAACACAGCCTGCAGAGGTAGAGTTGCGACCTCAAAGCTTCAGGTAATACAATACAATACAATACAATAAAATACAATACAATACGGGTTTTGCATCATCTCACGTCGATATCAAGGACGTCCCCAACAGCACTTGTAAGCATAGGCGCCGACTTGTAGGCAACTTGGATGCTTGAGCAACCCCAATATATTATTTGTGGTTGCTCATGATACTAGCTGAGCAACCCCAAATATTTCGAGTGCTAAGTATTTGGTCAACATCCCAAATAATAAATTACAAGGTGCAAAAATCTTCATTTCGCTGCGTGCTATGAAACTTAGCTATGAAAAGAGCAGATTAGCTATGAAACTTGGCTGCTTTATTGCGTGTGTTTAAAATCGTTTTCATGCAAAAGATTTCTTGCTGACGGAAGCAGATCTGATGCGGACGTTTTGTTTACATTTCTATCAATTATGCTATCGACAGGCCCGATACCCAGCGTGTGTCCCATCTAGTAGTCTATGCAAATTACAATATCACCCCGTTTTTTTCGTAATGTAGTAATTAATGAAATAATAACTAAAATTCAACTTTTCATAGCCAATTACACGTTGGTATTCACCAAAATAGTTGGCGGCCTGGGCTCCGCCAGGACCCGGCTGGGGGAGCTTACGACGCACCCCCTGACCCCCTAGTCGGATTTATTCAGTCGATTGGCGCACTCAAATAAGGCGCTCCGCGTTTTGAGCCGGGGGTGGGGGATGGGACCATGGCCCCCCTCGCGACCATGGGGCAGGGTGTGCTATTAATTGTTGGAGAAAATTTTAGAAATTGACCCATTAAAACCTATTGGCCCTCTTTTTGGCCACCCTCAAAAATTTCGAAATCCATCACTGGGCAACCCCAATAATATTCCCAAGTCGGCGCCAATGCTTGTAAGCAGTACTAACTGGTCCACTCAAGCACAAGTTAGCAAATCAGAAGTACTAAAGAGAACAGGGGTCACCACTGGTCAAACACGGTGCAGGTCCATTTATCCATAAAATCGACAATAATATAATAAAATGTCTAAGGAGGAAAAAAGTGAGTTTTAAGCTTGCTACATCAAACAAGAAACAAGATGAGATGGCAAAGAATTCCAGAATCATCATAATCCAGGTAACTACAACGAAGGATGTGTTCGTGTATATAAAAAGTAATCAATCAATCAGGAAAATAAATAGGAAATCAACCTAACAAAAATAATATGCAGAGTTTCTATTTTCGGTCGAGTCAATCATACAGTTAAATATCGAATATGCAATGGGCAAAACCAAGCCCTCCAATGCCTCCATCCCTCCGTAATTCGGTTAATTGGTATCAAATAATGCATAGTAGGTGACTGTTACAGAAGCGTACTTATAAGGTAATCACAGGTCTAACGTATGATCCTTTCTGATCTCTAGGGATGTCGACCTCACGGTCGGATGAATGATATTAATATCACCTGTGTGCTGCAGTTTGCTCAGAATATGAATCAGCTCGTGTCTACATTTAGTAAGGAATATAACACCAAAAATTACCTTTCTATATCATCATTTATCAATTTGACTTGATAGGAAATATAAATTATGCATGCAATTAGACTTAGCTTACACCGCCCTTGTAAAAGCAAAACTAAAAGTAAAATAAAAGGAGTCACCTATAATAGTTCCTACTATAAACGATGTTGCTCCGATGAGTCCAATAGTTCTCGGCACCGCCACGGCCTGACTGTCACGTGCCTCTACGGGCTCGTCATCGTCACCTGCACTATTGCTGATGTCATCGTTTTCTGCATAATTCGTGACGTCACCGTTATCACCGTACATCGTGACGTCACCATTACCCGCATGCTTTGTGACGTCACCGTTCAAATGCTGGCTGACAGACCCTAGTGACGTCGTGTCTGGATGAATTTTGGAGCTACGTAAACTAACTGAACAGAAAAAAGCCACATCTCATCAAAAGTAATATTTTCAATGTTTATAAACTCGCTCCATGATGTCAATATGAATTTATTAAACAGTGTAAGCCTATTCCCGAAAGATCATACTGTCATAAGGTCTTAAGGGCTTATGACGTAAGACAGTAAGGGCTTATGACGTAAGATCGTAAGGGTTTATGACGTAAGGTCGTAAGGGCTAATGATGTAAGGTCGTAAGGGCTTATGACGCAAGACCGTATATTCCTACTCAATAGAACTAATTACGTGTCTTGCTCTTGGAGGACATGGCCATGTTAACGTTTCTCCGCAACTATAACCGATTTCTTGAATATTTGTCAAATCTGGACCACGCTGTATATCAGCAATGGCGTTTTCAAGTTCAATTGCAAGTAAACCATGCACAAATAATATTTTGACCATAATTTACAATACAATAATCGAGTTATTTTCCTACAAATTTAGTGAAGCACATGTCAAATTGCCGTATGTGCTTAATATGTTTCAATCTTCAAGACGACATCAATAACGGAGCGTACCAGAGGGCTCACCAAAGACCCATGACATCATAGGTTCAGAACTGTATTAACTCTAACTGCTGCTGAACGCAGGCTATAAGCCTAAAGAACATTAATTTTACCCCTCACTCCCATGGTACGTGACCTAACTTCCGGTTAGACATGTTGGCCAATAGAGTTTCGCGTGGAAATTGACATCTCTGCAATATTCTCAACTAAAATATCAATTTCCAGAAGAAGGATAACAATGTTGCTCACAACAATGGATAGAATTCTGTGGCAAACCATGATCGTCGATCTTCGTTAAAGGCTAAAATCAAGTTATCGTCAATTTCATCTCTCGGGAGGATATCAGTGACGAGCGAGCCTAGTATTCGAACCCCACACATACTCATCCTCAGTCGGATATCTAACCGATCGGTCACTGGCTTCAGCCAGGAAATTAAAGGATTAACTCGTTAAAGGATAGATATCGCAAGAGAGTGAGAGAGAGGGAGGGAGAGAGGCCCTGGGAGGGGGTGAGAGAGGGAGAAAGAACGGGAAAGAGATAGAGAGAGAGGGAGAGAGAGAGAGGGAGGCCCTGGGAGGGGGTGAGAAAGGGAGAAATAGCGGGAGAGAGAGGGAGGGAGGGAGGGAGGGAGGCCCTGGGAGAGGGTGAGAGAGGGAGAAAGAGCGGGAGAGAGAGAGAGAGACAGGGAGGAGGCCCTGGGAGGAGGTGAGAGAGGGAGAAAGAGCGGGAGAGAGAGAGTTCAGAGCGCGGCTAGAGAAGAATATGATTACATTTCCCGTTACTGAATTGACCATATATTGAAATGAGTTTTAAAAGAGATCGTTACAAATATATTATTGAATGTTAATCATTAATAAAAATGTTAAATAAGCCTACCTACCCTTTGACATTCTGATTGTGTAGTTGATTAGTTAAATTATCCAACGTTAAAGTCTTCCAGGTAGATTTTGAAAGTTTTATTAATTTGTTATTTACATAGCAAAATTTCCGATATTAATCCTGGAAATTAAATATCATAGTCTATACTCTATTCCTGTACGGTTTACCAATTAGGTAGGTTCTCGTTTCGAATCACAGGGCCCCCTCTACTGATGTAGCCTCACAGCCTCGAAAACAGAGCCGGATTTACATTTTTAGGCCCGGTACACATATTTCGATTGAGGCCCACCGGCGCCACCACATAGGCTATCCAGGCCCTGCAGACTGTAGGCGCGCTACTACTAGTCTACCTGCTTTGTTAAATTTTTAGATCATAAAGTTTTTGTAATTTTATTTATTAGAAAGTTGTTGTAATTTGACTGGTACTAATTTATACTACTAATTAGACTCCTTCTTTTGTGTTTTTTAACACTTTATCACTGCAGTAGAGGTATATTTGGATTTTCCTCACCCACTATTATTTGGTTTGCATGCTGAACAATATAAACTTAATATTATTCCAAATTATAAATTATTAATTCACTGAACAGTGAAATATATATTTTAAGTTCAACCTTTTGTGCTAACCTATCTATCTATCTGACGGTCATCATGTCCCATGTGGGACATAACCAAAGGAAACCTCGTCTATCCGTCTAACCAGCTAACAATCCCCCGTCGAGCATTGAGGACGCGCCCAACATAGTTTTGTTCTAATCTATGCAGCTATGCTTTACTGATAGGAAAATGTCTAATATTATGATGATATGGGCACACTACAACACGTCAGTTCTATACATGCATACATTTACGCAACGGGTGCCGCATTGAAAGAATTTGAAGAAGATTGAAATTGTGGCGCGAGCGAAAAAAATTGCATAATTATACAATGCTAGCTTGGAAAAATGTGGTGTATTTTTAATCATGTTTTCTTTAACATACAGATCCTAGCCTACGTCAGTAATAAGGAATAAATTCTAATGATTTTAACAAAATTAATTAAAAAGGTAGGCCCCTAAAATTGAATTTTGAAGGGAGGCCATCTTTACCGTGGAAAATTCGTGAAAGGGTACCATCTGTACCGTGAAAAATCCGCCACTACTCGAAAATGACATTAACTTCAGCGTTAGCCTTCATTAGGAGACCGTGCTAGATCTATAAACAGTATTTTGAGCGGTGCTCCCTCCATATGCGCTCTCCATCTTCTCCCCCCTCACCCCGAGATTTTATGGGTCCAGGGTGGCGGAATTGTTATTATGATAAATTCATGTTTTAATCCGATTTGTATTTGATTCAGTTCTACCGGGCTTCCCAGTTTCTTATCGGAACCCCCTACTATGTAATTATATAATGATTTAAGAACAGGCTGAACAGTGAACAGTGAATAGTCCTTTAAAATAAATTAAACTTTAACCGGTTAATAGTCTAGGTTAATTTAGTCCAGAGTTAAACAGTGCGAGTTATATTGGCCAGAGATAGGGGATCTTGAAAAAATATATTTTGGCACCTTTTTTATTTCGGCGATTCCTATAAAACTCCGCTAGTTTAGCAGCACCAATCATCAGTGCTTAACATCTTGCAGGCCGCATGCCTATAGTATAATAGAATCTATAGGTGACAGCCTGTAGTAAATGTTCTGATTAGGCCTTCTGTTGTTTTGAACGTCTAGAATAAAGTCGAAATTTAACTTTCTTTGAACTTTTGCTTGCTATTTATGTAATTAATGAAACATGATTAATAAAATAATAAATAAGATTATATCGTGGTCAGATAATGAAATGGTCGTTAAACCAAACCTTATCTTGGCTGATCTGTTGTGTTAGATTACATTAGAAAATTAGTGTTTCTAAATTTGACCTAACGCAAACTATTCACTTATATTTTAATAAATTAATAATATTATTTTGTCTTATAAAAATAGAAAAACAAGTTTAAATAATCTTAACTATGAATCTAAATCGTATAGCACTTAAAAACATTTCGCAATTGTTTTTCAACTGTTAGTTTCAAGCCAATCACTTTGTATCAAGTTAACACATTTAAATAAGTATAACAGGTTTGAAAGCAAACACATTATTCGAACTCATTACTCGAACGATTGAGACTCGAATAATGCAATAAGTATTAAGGATTAAATAATTGTACAGTACCTTTAAACAAATCCCATCTACATTGTAGGCGATCACAAATACAATAATATTATTAGACTTATACGTAATCAACATCAATTATTATTTGCAAGTCGTCTAAATTAAGTCATTTTGCATACTGCAGCTACGTATAATCGTATCTCTCTACCAGCTCTCATAAGACTTTTAGTCTACTATCCGATAAATAAAAAATTCAGGTGACAAAGGTATTTTATCGCCAACCGGTTGAATTCACTCGATTTTGATAGAGTCAACAGGTTAAGTGATGTACACGTACGACGATATGAGCCCATTATCATTTATTGAGAAGATTAGATGTACCCTTTAAGCCTTAAATCCATGTAATTACTACGGCACTTTTAGACATACAATCTGAATTTTTTGGTTTATTATAGGTTATTATCGTGTCACCATAGTAAATATGACATTCATACCAACATTATATACATAATGTGATACGCTGCCGGATAAGGGCACTCATGTGCATATTTAACTAGTCTGTATCGGCGATTTGGAGTTTGGAACTACTCGATTTGATACACATGTATAAATATCAATAACGCAATAGGAATGCTGTAACGATACGGGTTTTGAATGCAGCCTGTAAGTTTTAAGGGCGCTCAGAATTGTTTAAAAGGAAAATGGTTTAAATCGAACGAGACAGCCCGATTCGGGTTATATATTCTTTTCAATAGTCTAAAATGAGGCGGATGAAACATATACCTTTTGAAGATCGATTTTAAACTTTAAATGCAGTTACTAATGTAGCTACTACATTTAGTATTCTTACCGACTAAAATAATTGAACATAGGCCAACAGTTGCAGAAATAATTGCTTATTTTCCTTACAGATTGAAATTAATCACGCACTAACGCAGTTTAGGCCAAACAATGACAGACGATATATCGTGTATTGTTTATCTAACTAGGCGGAGTTATCATTAGATAAAGCGGGTAGTCTTTAGACTTAAGTAAATTGCTCAAGGTCTAATGTTACATTATATACACTGTGAGGCATAAAAAAGGCACCAAACTATTTTTTATCATATCTTCCGTAAATGTGCACCGATTTGCATCATATTTTGTGGGAATGTTTCGTCAATAAAATTTGCTACAAAATGATATTAATATTTACTACATGAATCAATTACCAGCTTCATACTAGCTTGCGAAACTTTAAAGTCAATAATCATGTGTAATGTAGATATAGATTAGCATAATTGAGCTAACGTTTGTTAATCAGTAACAGCAAGCAACAATAACGTTCGAACAGTGACGTCTAAGAAACTGTAACGTTTTAATTTAGCAGTTGTTCTAAATGTCCTCCTTTGGCTCGAATACAGGCCCTCAACCTTGGCCGCAACTGTTCGATGGCCTTATCAATGACGCTCTGTTTCAGCCGAGACCAGACGCTGATGAGGCGCTGCTTCAGGTCACTGAGCTTTTCGAGGTCATTTTTGTCAACCCTTATTCGGGAACTC
This sequence comes from Enchytraeus norvegicus, assembly GCA_034695365.1. Classification (NCBI taxonomy): domain Eukaryota; kingdom Metazoa; phylum Annelida; class Clitellata; order Enchytraeida; family Enchytraeidae; genus Enchytraeus; species Enchytraeus norvegicus. Next base: position 3,235 of record JAQFZF010001551.1, on the reverse strand, counting down.
CTTAATCAATTAACGACTGCTGTAATCTTTCAGCAGCACTAAATTTTTAATAAAAAATTTGTCTCCTGTTGTGAAAACCATGCCGTTATTGTTTGTTTATAAACAATCAACTTCCGCCGCTAATATCTTAGCAACCACTAAAGAATAAGTAACAAGTCTACATTTGTGTGAAGCAAACTTCATTTTAGATTCATTATTCAATTTTCAGGAAAAATCGGTCAAATATTATGGAAGATATGGCAAAAAAAATTTTGGTGCCTTTTTATGCCTCACAGTGTATACACATTACACACACCTTCACGTAGGACATACATGAGCAAACACCAAAGCAAGCACATAAACAGACAAACAAGCACATAAACTAACATACTGACACAAACAAGCTCATCAACAAACATACTTAGACCCAAACACACAGGCCTCCAGGAAGAAAAAGAATAAACATTCCATACCTATTCTCAGCTTGTATTCATAGAAGGCGTCTTTGCTGAGTTCAGCAAGCTTAGTCATCATCATGAAGGCGAATCTTATTATCAGAACAAGATTCTCTGCTCCTTCATCAGCAGTATCGTCATCATCCGCATTCCCGTCCTCCTCTTCCATACTGAATGCTTTACTGGAAGCAGTGGACACATTCTGCAAATACAATACAATACAATACAATAACAGAACAATACAATATAACACAATACAATACAATATAACACAATACAATACAATATAATACAATACAATAGCCTACAATACAATAACAGTACAATACAATTCAATACAATTTTGGTTTAAAGTTCGTTTCATCACCTGACGACAACAAATAGAGCGGAGGGAGGTGGTGGGGGGGGGGGGGGGTAGAGGTTTTGTAGTGCTATACATGTGCAGTACATTATTGTGTACATTATTACTATAGCAACATAATGCCGTTATATTGAAAGAAGCGTTGCAGAGAAAGACAATGAATTACCTATAGAACCTCGGAGATTTGATTGGAATCGAAGAAACAATAATGATCAGAACTATTACAGTAGGAAACAGAGAGGAATGGAACACCATGATCTCCAAAGTCCGGATTGGGCTTGGAACACAAAAGACAAAGAGATCGGGCTCGAAAGGTTCACCGTTCGAATCCGAGGGCTCACCCGTCAATGATGTAGCCCCTGGTCCCGAAACTGAGACAAAATTCGGATTTAGCCTTTTTATGTTTTACCTTCAGTTTCGCAGGTTTAGGTTCAAGCCCTGTAGCAGCCATGTATGTGCTTCCAATTGTTTTCATTTTCTCAACGCCTTTAAACGAGCTTGTCATCAGTATCTATGCAAAAACAAATAAACCAAAATCTAATAAAATACAACTTGAGTAATTAAACGAAGCTAAGTAATTGATTTAGGCCTCTGCAGACAAAGTTACACAGAATTCTAAGACTTATAAGCTGTGGAGGGTGGGGGACTATATTGTCAACTAAATGTGATGGAAATCGGTGAATGCTAGCACATTCTCTGTAAAAGAAACTTATTGCAAATAGTGAATAAGTACTTTGTGCATACGTAATTACTAAATTTAAGTAATTAATAAAGTATTTTATTTTTATTTTTTATTTGTTTAATAATAAATTTATATAAGCGAACGCGAACAGTACGGTGACCCGCACTGTCTTCGATATTTTCCTATGCATTTTTTAAAGCTTGCCTGTTTTTGTACAAGCCAAAGTCATATACAGCCAGAAGTGCATGATTTCAAAGTCACATCAAACCTAAATATTGTATTTCTAATTAATGGAGGTAATTATTTTATTAAATTTTAAATTTAACTCTCTGAATCTTAATAATAAAAATACTCGTACCTTATCAAAGACTGAAATGATTTCATTAAGAAGTCTGAGGCATTCCTTTCCAGAAACATCGACTTCCGAGAAGAAAGCCTTGAAGTTTGGTATCGCAGCGAACATGATGCATGCCTTGGGACAAATGATGTGATACAGTTCCTGCAATATACAGTTATACACTATGAGAGTTATGATAATAAAGGTTTAACGTCCGTTTCTCATGCAAGAGTGATGTCAGAGAGGTCATCCTATGGATAATAGTAGCAGGTGTTAAATGTGTTGCTAACTTTTCTTGTCAGTACAAGCATCTGATCCAGATAGTGTTATGTTAATAACTGCAACAGTTAACCTCAACTCAAATACACTCGTTGCACGCGTGCTTAAGAACTGAAGAAATTTAGATATATTACATATTATAATATATATAAATATATATACCATAAAAATATATATCCAGTGCACGAATTATAAATTACCAACTGATAAGGGTTAACTATGAAATCTTAGCCGACGCATCTTATGTCCCGCTCGCAGGGTTAACTAAGTGGTAGCAACATGGTCGTTCGAATATGACGTCCGGGGTTCAAACTACCGGTAGAGCCAACAGGATTATCCGCTTTTAGGCTTCAGCACGAAGGTAAGAATTGGCTTCAATCAGACGGCAAACGCATGCCAGCAGCATGTTATTAGCGGCAGTTTTAATTATATCATGAGAAGTTAGTGCATCTGAGCCTGACATTAAAGCTAAAACACTCGGCTTATTTACAGACCTGTCTATCGAGCATGAAGAGAGCGGTGAACAGTATAGAAGTGTGTAGAGTAGACCTCACAGTGGACGACAGGTGATGCACACTGCAACACATGTACACATTAATATCAATCAATCATTCAACAACTTTATATAGCGCACTCTTAACTAAGTCTCAGATGCGCTCAGAAAAGTGAAATATAGAGTAATTTAGCCTACCATAAACCACGATCGATTAAAATGAGCGACCAATTGGTCAAGTACACAAAAGTCATGGCGTAGACCACTCAATCCATACTATCCATCATCACTACCATCACATCATTACTACCATCACAATCCATCACATTTGCGTTAGTCTCCTCTTACGACACGTGCAGTTCTTGATTGGTCTAGATTCTCAAGCTTCCCGGAACTAACACTGGATATATTTATTTAGAATCAAAATAATTAAACGTTAAAAATTAAGTAAATAAAGAAACTGCACAGCACTGATTTAGAGCTATATACGGTTACCGATGGTGTTATGGCGCCGATGATAGCGTTGCGCACTTTGATTCAAGAGATGGATAGTGATGTGGGATCGAATCCCACGTCAGTCAACAAATAATACCCCCAGGTACGGACTGGTGCGATTCTAGTGAGAGAGAGAGAGAGAGAGAGAGAGATA
>JAQFZF010001550.1:0-13850 GCA_034695365.1 Enchytraeus norvegicus | reverse complement strand
CCCCCTTTGAAGATTGGAAGGTAGGATTTTTAGCATTTTGACATATGAATTGTAAGGAAATATGGTCCGATCCTCCATTTAAAGTCGTTCGACCCCCCCCCCCCCCTTTTGAAATCGTTCAATTCGCACACTGTATTGTTTTATTGTATTGTAGTGAGAAGAAGCATGGCCTGTGCAGCCAATGAGCTGGATTTGTTAGGGTCGTGTCGGGCAGAGGTTCACACACCACGAGATACCAGTCGACAGCCATACAACCGTCAGAGCAGTGCCAGATTTCGTTCTGTTGATGCTGAACCACTTGCTTACAGAGAAACTCAGTTGTTCTCTCTTACAATCAGGTTACTTCTTCTACATTTTAATCTGTATCTCTCTGACTATAGGCTTACAATATATGACTGTCTGTATTCAGAGGATTTCCGTGGCTGGGATCCACTCATGGACTTTCGTTCATGAGGATTTGTTATTTCCAGGATTCTAAGGACTCTTGAAACCTTTCCTGTTTTCTCTCCTCAATATGTTGGGCGCGTCCTCAATGCTCGACGGAGGATAGATATCTGGTTAGAAGGATGGACGAAGTTTCCTGCGGTTGTGTCCCACAAGGGACGTGAAGACCGTCAGATAGCTATGTCTGCCTGTAGGCAATGTATGTCTCATTTTTTTCTTATCTTCCTTATAAAAGCGCAACGGCGTGTTTCACGAATCTATATCAATGACCCATATATCAGGATTCTATGCCAATGACCCATATATTAGGCCTGTTGTAGACCTGTGCTCTAGATTAGCATGGCTGCCATTTGTCATTGTTCTCGGTCTCTCAGTGCACATTGTACGCCTATAGGCAGTTTAATGGTCAAGCGCTGTCTCGCGTTTAGCCTACATCGAGGATGTCAACGGAGAGAGGGCGGAGGTTTAAATGAAGGGTGGCTCTCCCCCTCAAAGAAAGGTATATCGGGGTGGGGAGACCCCCCTACTGAGCCTTTATTAAAGGCTTTCTTACTTGTATATACTTAGTACTATGATCATTAGAGTTAAAAGTTGAAATGGATAAGTGGCAATAAACATGAATCAATTTAATGGATTAAAGACAATACTTAGTGCCAAGACGTATTTTGTTATGAGACAAGTGTCATAACGTATATTTGATATGATTTTGAGTTTGCATTTACATTTGCGATAAAAATGTCATGTAATTTATCTGCACAGGAGTGGAGAAAGCTACAAATTGACCGGTTGGACACAAAACGAAGAAGGTAATCCTTTTCCTAAGATGATCATTGCCATGGATCGGGTCAGAAGCTACTGCATCCAGAAGAAGGTTCACAACATTGTCACCGGTGAGAGACTGTGGATCCAATTAAGATTTCAGGACTGCAATGAATACGAAGGATTTTACCGGAGTGTCCAAGAGATCATTTCAGTTTTGGGAATTCCTATAATTGATCGTGAACTTGAATGTCTTCTCAGTCCTCCAGAAAGTCCTTCACAAAGTAGTAATTCTTCAACCAAAAGTATCCTTTCACCGCAATCTGGTAGCTCTCGTGGAATGGTAAATGGTCCCACCACAGTGCCACCAAAAGTAGGTCCAAAAGTGGTGCCACCTAGGTCTACCCCAGGTGGAAGAAGGGTCTCAAAGGACGCTGGGATTGGTTCTGGAATTTACAGCGAGATCGGAAACCCGGATGAAACAGAACTAAAGATTATTGATGATAGAGAAAGGGATAGCTACGTTTCAACTCAGCCTAGGTATGAATGCTTACTCCCTGTGTGGTCAGATGGTCCCCTATTATCACCCAGACCAACCAATATTTTGCCAAATTATGGCAATTACATCTTTCCGGATGGAAACAATATCCCAGCTCGGGCCATTTCCAGCCCGAACGAGCCAATGTCATTCCAGCAACTTGGATACAACGATTCCGAAGGTATGTCACTTCAAAGTCAACCAACGGTTTTGAGAAATAAACCGAAGCCCATGCATGAAAATGGAACCCATTTCCCAGATTTGGACAAGCCCCTTATGAGTATAGAGACTTTGAGACAGAAGAATATGGAAAGAGTTAAAGAAGAACTACACCAGCATAGGCGGTCTCAGATATATCCAAATGATTTAGGTTGTGATGCTGGAAAGCCTATTAATTATCCCCATGATCCTTACAAGGAGAGGGTACTTAGTGCCGAATTGGTTCGCAAAGAAGCAAAATCAAGATTTGTTCAGACACACCCCCGAATTTTTGATGAATATGGTAATTTGCCTGTATGTGACAAAAAGGCGGATGACAAAATGATGGCATCAAAACCTGGAGTACCACTTACAAGAGATGAATTAACAGATAGTTTAAATAGGATGAGACCTCGTCAGGCAGGAAAGAACGAGAGGGATTCAAAATCAAGACCAGTGGAGTCAAGAACAAGACCAATTGATCCAGTTTCCAGAGAAGATTTTCTTGATAGCGCAATTGAGTCTATGCCAAGTTCTGAACATTCAATTGAGAGACCGATTTGCGTGAAGCGGAAAGATGTGTCCAGACCAAGACCAGCATTGGAGAGAGAAGTCCTTGTAAAGAGCCCAGTTGGTCCGAATACAACACCAGAACAGAGACCTGTAAGACAAGTCTTGGTGGAAAGACCAGGTGATCCAATACTGAGACCAGGAAAACTAGTTATAGAAGAGAATTTTAGTGAGAGAAATGATGGAGCAATGCCAAGACCTGGAGAGTCAAATTCAAGACAGGTTTTGGTAGAGAGGCCATGTGAATCAATTTCAGTGCAATCACTTCCAAGGGAAAACTTACCAATGGAAGTTGGGTCATTGCCAAAATCGGGAAAAGGAAAAGTACTAATAAAAAGAGAGTATTATGCGGAAGATTCAGACGATGGAAGATCAGAACAGTCAATTTCGAGAAATAATTCATTAGAACATTCACATGGGGCAAGACCAGGATCAGCAAAATCCGGTGTGACGGAAGGTAAGCCGAGCAGACATGCAGCAATGAAGAAGCCATCTGTTCCATCTAGACAAACTTCTTTGGATTGTCAAGCAAACTCCACCTCATCCATCGAAAGAAACAGAAGAATACCAATATCAGGGACATATCCGCCAAGCAATACTACTGGAAATGAAGAGAGACCAAATTGGAATATTGGAGAAGTATCTTTAGAACCGATAGGAGACAATTGGTACATGAACGGAGATGTATTGCCATCCATATACGAAAAGCAGGATGCTGAATACTTTGAGGACCTTGGTAAACTGGTGTTCACTATCCCAAGAAAGCCAAGACCGAGTATACAAAGCAAGATTTTACCACTTGCTATGCCCATAGACAATATTGTCGGCCTCGAAATACAATTGAGAGTTGAACCAGAGGATCAGGACAAATATGAGGATGGAAATGCAAATTCCGCTAGAGTTCCTTCCCGTAGTTCCAGCAGAAATGGGAACCAACTGGCATATAGCGAGTACTTGGAACCAATTCTTCCCCCGTCTGATTCCTCAGGTACTTATTATAATTCCACGTTTGCTATATACAATCCAGATGGTCAAAATCTCATCACAAGTACCTCGACAATCAACCTTGCTCCTTGTCGCGGCAATTCCCATCCAATTTCTCAGTCAAAATCAATAGTATCTTTCGGCAAATCTTCTAGTGGCAAGTCAACTGCTTCAGAAAGTAGAACGTATCCGCAGAATTGGACTGTTACCAACACGATAAGTAAAACCCCACGAGGTAAGGCTAGTAGATCAGGTGTTAGAGATAGAGGTCAAAGTTTGACTAGTTCAGAAAGTTCGGGAGGATATGTGGAAATAGTTGAGGATGAACAGGACAGAATTGCAGTGCAAACTTCTAGACACACTCCTGGAAATTCAACGACTGGAAATTCCAGAAACCCATCCGGAAATTCCACAAACCTTTCTGGAAATCCCAGAACTACACATGGAAGTTCCAGAAACCCTTCTAGAAATTTCACAAACCCTTCAGGAAATTCCAGAACTACATCTGGAAATTCAAGAAACCAGTCTGGAGATTCCAGAAGCGGTTCTGGAGGACACTGGAAGTGCCCAATATGTTTCATTCATAATTCCAATACTGACACGGAGTGCATAGCATGCACATTTCGTAAAGAGAAAATGAGCGACCAAGCTTCTCTCGTGCAGGAAACAAAACGGGTGTTAAATTTACAGAGAATTGATAAATAATTGAGAACTTGGATTCTATAGCCCGTGTTGGGTGTGAGAAAACTTGAGAATAGACCAACCGACGACTGCATGTGTGTCGTACGAGTAGAATGACGCAAATGCTGCTGTGAAGGACAGAGTAATCTGGACCAAGGGTTCTGTGTATTTGGCCAACTGATCGCTCAAAATACAGACTAGCGAAAGCTTTTCCACATCGTGTGTGGTTCATGACAGATTCGACGGAGTTTCCCATCACTATTCCAAATAGCGCCTCTGAGATACCTTGTATATGGAGACGCTATTAAACATCGTTTTGCATTGTATTACATAGGAGAGCACAATTTTACTTTTATTTATATTTGTTGTCGTAGAATTGTGTAGGATTCGCCTAGGAGGTTTGCAACATCTTTATTTTTCATGTAGTCAGCCGAGCCTTGTTAATATAACGCTTATTACTTGAAAATATCTTGTGGGACTGGACTGGGACTGGGAACTGGGACTGGAAACGAAATATTTGTGCTTTTCATTGAGAACAATACCAATGCTGAGTAGGCCTATAGCCTACTTATGTCTATCTATCTATCCAGTGTTTTGCCACGTGACAGGTCCAAGGCAAAAATACATACACACAATCAACTATCTCGCTCTTTAACGAGCACACTATCGACCAACCTAATAAGTCCGTCTCATCAAAAGGCTTTGCCTTTTCCACACCTAAAAGTGTGCCTTTGTTCGAGAAAAATATAGGTTTCTGAGGTGGTTTTCCATTACCTTCCTCAGTATTTGCGTTAGTCGGCTCTTACGAAACACGTGCAGTTATCGGTTGGACTATTCTCAGATATCCTGGACCCAACACGGGACTTGTTGATGTAACATCTGAGAATGTGTGAGGGCTAGATGTAAATCATGGGGGGGCAAAAGAAAATTTTAGCCCCCCCACTCCGAATACAGCCTAGAACCGCCAGAGGTTTTAAATCTTAGAATTCCCCACTCGTCGTTAATTGTTGTTGAATCTCAGGTTGTTTTCCATTTATTTCATTTAGCAATTTCCCCTTTTTAATTCATCGAGTTCAGAATTTTTAGTCAGGACTATTATCTACATATATGTAATTAATTCGTTGAAATATTAAATACTTACATGTAAATTTACTTGCGTTCTTGTATATACTATGACAGTGTTTCGCAATCTGTGGGTCGTGACCCACAGGTGGGTCGCCGACTCCTTAAAGTGGGTCGAAGAGGTTCAATAAAATAATTTTTTTAAAGATTACTATTGTAGTACATGCCAACAAGATCAAACTCTTATTTTCTATGAAATTTTACGCTTTTCACGTACCAGGTAGGCTACATCTGATTTTGTATGACTTACAAGTTACACATTTATGAATTAGTAAACACAAAATAGCCTTTAGTAGACCAATATAAGAATGCTTAGTGGGTCGCGACTAAAGTTTTATATTTTTACTGGGTCGCGATACCGTCGAGTTTGAGAAATCATGTCTAAAGTTGCTTCAGTTCTTGTCATTTTTTAAATATAAAGTTTTTAATACAGGGGTTTTCATGCCTCACTGTTAGTATTACTCAGATAGACTACGTATCATAAGTGCGTGTTGTCAATTTCAAAGATAAGGAATAAATCAAGATGAGACAACGGGGATAGGTGAAACGGTTAACGTGTTTGCCTCAGAATCGAGTGATGGCTAGCGGCCTGGGAACGATTCCCAGGTCCGTCGACAAATTATCCCCCATACTCTTGGGCACAGGTGTGTATCGCAGTCTGGAAGATGGAAGGTTTATCATTTACAAGCGCTAGCAGCCAATGCAGCGCTATCGAAAGGCAAAGGTACGATTACAAGGCCTAACAGTAAGTAATTGTAACTTTCTTATTTGTTTGCATTAAGCAACAGCTATTTAATTCATATGAACATTTCATTAAAATTGCCATCACAATTTGTATGTTACTAGACCTGTATCTTAATATAGTGATATTGTGTTCAGTCGTAGGCCAATAACTTTTAGGAAAATTTTAATTGTATGCAGGTTTACAAATTTGTCTAACATCTAGAGAGTTCTTGAAGATATCCTATCTGACACCAATATAACTTTGAACTCAAGTTTGCATTGATTTCACTGTTCTTTAATGGAGCACTTAAAGTACTAAAAATTGTTACTCTTTGTTTCTCAAGTTTGTTTTGCTTTGATATTCTTTTGTTATTTAGTGATTTTTTGCTTAGAAGTTAAATAATTACCTTTTGATAAGAAAATATTTATTATTCCAGTGCCGTAGTTGTAGACTTATATAACTTAGACAGTGTGTTGCAAATTTGAATAGGCCTACATTGTAAGCTGTAAACGGAAAAATGTAGGTTAGTATCATTGAAATACTAATACATACACTAGAACAATAATAGGATGCTCTCTCATGGCTACAGGGATATCTCCGGATGTTGATGTAATATGTTTAAAATGAAATAAAAATGACGTCACTTGTTTATTTAGACACTTTATTGCATTATTCTCTATGAATGTTATTATGTTTCTTGATAACATGACGTCATTTTATGCATACTTTTAAGCTTCACATTTCAACATCCGGAGTGCAGTCATGTAGCCATGAGAGCACGGATTATTACTATTGCTTGAGCCTTCTAGTGTATATATTAGTATATCTATGGTTAGTATGATAACTATTATAACTGTATTTGAAGCATAATTATAATTGATCAGTTAATTCGTTTATACAGACGTTATTGACTTACTATATTATTAGAGTAGCTGTTGTGTAGGCTTACTATTTACATGTATCGAAAGAGCCGAGTAACGCAGACACCGCAGTGAAGTGCAGAGTGGTCTGGGCCATGGCTTCTGTGTACTTGATCAATTGGTCGATCAAATTCCAGACTTGCAGAGGCCTTCCACATGTGTGTAGCCTAAGGATCAGTATCCACAGTATCCTCGGATACGGAAAGAGACGTTAAACTTAGCTTAAGGCAGGCTAGACTACTTTCTCTTCATTGTTACCAAAGCACCTCTGAGATACCTAGCATATAGAGGCGCTATTAAATATATGTTTGTTTTGTATGGTATTTATCATTTTAGTTTCTCTTTCCCTATGTCGATGTCTGATGATAAAACGGACGTTAAACTCGCATTGATTAAATGGTATTGATTAATTTATTCACATTGATTGATTCGTTGCCTCGTACGCTGTCTCCCCTGCAGTGGGAAAATGAATGAAAATAACATCGAAAAATCATGAAGCCATTCTAACATTAGGGTAAACCGGGGCATAGTACAACACTAGGCACAGTGAAATAAATTACGTCGTGTCTAAAAATTCATTTTCAATATTTTATCTAGCATACAACGAAACTACTTTAAATGCCTCAATATTGTAGAAAAATAATTATGTGAATTTTATTTAAAATAATGCAAATAAATGTGAATGTTGTTTATAGTGTCTCTCACTTAACTTTATCCTCGTGTCTGTGAGACTATGTAGCATGCAAACTTGACCCCTGTCTTCTTTCATCCCTTTTGCCTTATTGCGTTTGAATGGACCAGTTGTATTGCTTGTGCTGTTGAAGACGTTCCGGATTTTCCCCTTCAGATGATGAAAGGGACGGTAAAAGAGTTGGAAATCGTTTGATAGTGGAGTTGGTAACACGTAACACGCTTGCTCTATAAGTAGGAGGTCACGGGTTCAAGACCCAGCCAGGTCCGTCTCTGACAGTGTCCTTCGATATGGAAATAGACGTTACAGATAGCTTTGCAACTTTAGCTGTAAAGCCAAGTATAAGGTCTGTTTCCGCTTTAACTTAACAACTATAAATCCATATTGTATTGTAGGTAGCATATTTTAATAAAACTGTGCTATCGGGTAGCATTTAATGAAAGTCAGTTGGTGCAATAAAAATCACAATAATAATCATGCAATAAATAATCGAAACACATAACAAATGGAAAAAAATTAACAAAATTAACAAGTAGGCCTGATAAAAATATAACAAATAAACATTAACATAAACTGTAGTGCTATGACATACATACTGATAAATTAGTTGCCTAATAAGCACATTATTTATAAATAGTAAGCCTAAAATTTAGCATTTCTAATTTAATAAACTAAAGTATCTTAAAGTAACAAACTAAGTACGCATCTAATAAACTATTGTATTTGAAACTAAGCACAAAACAGACTCCTTTGATCACGCCTCTCTCAGAATTGCCCCCCTCCCCTCCCATTTCTAACAAATTTAAAATTAACCACTGCGCCCGTGATTAATTTATTAAATTAAGGTCTGAAGGAGCAAAGGATTCGACGATCATTGAGGGGGCAGCAGGGCCGATAGTTGTTGACGATCCTCCCGCCATGGGCGTCCCCTCCCTCCGCGTGCTCGTCCTTCTTGTGACCGTGCAGGGCTCTGAATGCGTTCAACTGTTCAATCAATCAATCAATCAAGTAATCATTCAAGCAATGAATGTATCAATCAGTAGGTAATCAATCAATCATTCTATGAATGAATGAATGAATGAATTAATTAATCAATTAATTAATCGGTCAATCAATCAAGCAATCGGTTAATAAATACATTTTACGATTCTATCCGTCCATAACCAAACGTTCTTATAATGACAGAACGGCCCTATTTACAACCAGAATAAAAGTAATCAATCGGTCAATCAATCAGTAAGTCAGTCAATGACTTTTAATCGATTAATATTAAGCCAAAAAATCGAATTAAAAGTCCTCATATCAAACTATCAGTCGCACAATAATTCTGGCAACCATTCAATTAGTCAATCAATCAATCAGTGAGCCATTTCAGTCAGTCAGTTAATTAATCAATCAATCCCGTGACTGTCCAATTCCTATGCCTTCTCTTTTTTCTTGTGGGCCCGAGCGATCCAAATGCGATCGACCATTAATCAATCAATCAGTCAGTTAAGCAATCAATCACCAGTGATTTGTCAAATTGCATATGTTCGAATTTAAAATGAATTTGTTAAAATAACGATGAATCTTTCCTGACCTGTTCCTCGGACACTTGTATGGGATCGGTGAAGATGAGGAATCTCACGGACTCGTAACAGGGAGGCGTGGTCAGTGAACCAGTGTATGTCCAGTATCTACTGCGATCAGCTGATCAATTAATCAATCAAACAATCAATACATAACTCAGTGAGCCCGTGTAGGTCCAGTATCTACTGCGATCAGCTGATATAACATTAAAACACGATCAATCAATTCCTCATTCGAAAGCGATGACAGGGACATTATATATTATAGATATCTCTGTATAAAAAAATCGGCTTAGGTAACTTCCAAGCCCGTGTTTGGATTCTGGAGCACATCGAGTCACTAATAATCAACTGATAACACAGCGAGTCATCAATAATATAACTGTTAACATAATCATGTTGTTGTTGTTTTCCCTGTGTGTCAGATCTATTCTATTCCTACGTTGACAGGTCCAGGGTCTCAAAAAAATCAAACCGCACATTCACAGTAACGTGAATAATCTCAAATCAATCAATTCTTCCTTTATTACACTAACAGCAAATGGCATACAAGCAATGCAAACACAAAATGAATTGTGGTAGAGCAGAACTAGAAAAACATAAAGGAACAGACAATATATAAGAGCGAGAGCTCTGTTGGGCGGTGATCACATATTAAAATTAAACTATTAAAAGACAATCAGTCAGATTAGAGCCTGTATTGCCTATTTCAGATATAAAGAGTTCAAGCAAAAGTGAGTAACACAAAATACTAAATTAGTAAATAAAGATAGATTTATGTAATATGTAACATGCAATATACCAAAAAAAAATTGAGAATGTTTCTGGTTATTATATTAGAAATTAAGAATAACACTTAAACAGAGTCAATATTAGAATGAATTATATAATATTTCAAACGAGATTTAAACACAAGTTTAGACTAAACAGAACGTATATTCACTGGTAAATGATTCCAAACATTAGGACCATGAAATTTGATTAATTTTTCTCGGATATTTGTGCAATATTTATGAATAACGAATAATAATTGTTACTTTCATCAAGACATAAAAGTTGTAAAGCAACATCTAGCGTCTCTTTCTCTATTGCATGATACTATCAGAGAAGGACCCGGCTGGGATCCGAACCAGTGACAGCCGACTTATCGATAAAGCGTGTTACTGATTACGCTATCCAATCGGACATATAAACTGCAAAATACATACACAGATTTTAATAGATAAATATACTTTTTATTAGCGTTATCATTGTATTGATTGATTGATTACCTGGTAGTAGACTGGCGGGGTCGAAGCCCCCAGGGAGGGGGGTGGACTCCCCTGCATGCTGGACCTGGGGCAGCAAGGCGGTTAGGCTAGACAGAGGCTCATGGGCCCGGGGCCCTACCTCCAGAAACACCCCCAACACAGCCAGCCCTGAGGAAGACTTGGCCGCCTCCCCAAAACTGGAAAACAGCTCCGTGTTCCAATGAACTATGTGCAGCTAAATGTAAAATTAAAATTAATTATATATTTTATTTGCAACTCGGAATTAGGAAGCTAGGCCCACTGCCACATTCAATGAAACACAGACTATCATATGTCAACAACACACATATAGCCTACACATAATGATCATAACATAAAATAAAAGTTGAACCATAAAATTGCAATATATTATGATTATTTAACGCATTGAATTATGAGGTATTATAGTTATAGAACAATAGTTGTATACCCTTCTTATTTGAGCTAACTTCTAAATAAATACCTCAATCCATTTAGGTTTTAACTTCTATGCTGATCTCCTACAACTATACATTATAATGATCATACCGTACTCTATGCAGGCTACTAAATCCTATTAACAATCCAGACCGCTCTTGGAATGATGAGGAATTGATTAACCTGTGTTGGGACCGACAATTTCATGTGTTTCTTAAGAGCCGACTAACGCAGATACTGCAGTGAATGGCAGAGCAGTCTGTGCCATGGCTTTTGCGTACTAGACCAATTGGTCGCTCAAATTCCAGACTTGCGGAGACCTTACTACATTGTGTTTGGCCTATGTCAGGCTAAAAAACTTTTCTCTTGATTGTTTCAAATGCTCCTCTAAGATACCTAGTATATAGAGGCGCTATAAAATATCCTTTAGTATTATATGGTAATAAAATTTATCAAAATCATTTAATAATTTATCATTTAATGACAAAGTCTAACGTCTATTAACATTTAGCAAACAAACGAAACGTCAAATGAAATGTTCCGAGACATTAAGTACGAGATGTCGTGATGATTTGTTAAAAAGTGCACCTATTAATTCGCCTGTGCTCTTTACGGCAAAGATACGATTAACCAGTGGGAAGGAGGACTACAAAAATACCAAAACCAGAAACTAAGAAAGGAAACCCAGTAAACACGAGCGGCTGACATGTGTGGAAGGAAAAACGAAATCTCACCTCTGCAGGATACTGTTTTCCATTGACCAGATGCTCCGCCCCCTCTTTGTCTTCCTTGCCCCAGTGAAAGTGAAACTGCTCCACTCGATACTTGTGGGGCAGTGGCCCGCCTTCTAGGCCTGAATCAATCAATCAATCGATCAGTCAATCAACCAAGAAATCTATCAATCAATCAATCAATCAATTAATCAAACGTGCATTTATAAATCAACCATCACATTTTCTGTGTATAAGAAATTGAAGCTAGGACCAGTAAACAACTACAGAGACTACAGATTTTTATCTTACGACTTCATTGTAATCCGTGACAACAATGTGTATTTTCTGCAAAATCCGACAATACTGTGTCCATAACAATATCAAGCAAAGAATTGGAAATCTACATTTTCAAATTAACTTAAAATCGTAGTATTGGCGAGGTAGACACTTGCGCGGTCCAAACTTGGGAGGTCGATATATTTTCGCGGCCGACATTTGTGCGGTTGACACTTGCGCGGGTCCGACACTTGCGCGGTCGAAACTTGGGGGCTCGAAATTTGCGCGGCCGACATTTGCGCAGATGCAGTAATCATTATTAATCTTAATTGGTTGCTTCTTAACTTATTAATTAGGTTTACTAATTTAATGCTAATAACTTGAACCTTCCCCGTCCATAACGACCTGTACAGAGTGCCCATTGTTGAGCAGTTGTTTGGAGTTAGACGGCATGTGGCTGATCATTAGCTGATCGGTAACGAGCTTCTGAAATTCTGAAGCAGTCACCTACTACGCACTAATGGTTCCAATTAACCGACCCACAACACCATTTCTGTAGGACCATTTCTGTGTCTGACATAGAGAATAGACGGGATCAGCTCCGAAGTAGGAGTCAGTATTAATTCGGTGGTACCTTGACCTTGACCTTTGCCAGGCATTATTTTATTTCTTACCAGTAAAGTAAAGTAAAATAATTCTAATTATTAATTATTAATTTATTAATTATTCAACAAACTTGAGCCCTCCCCGTCAATGGCGACCTGTACGGAGTGGCCATTGTTGAGCAGTTGTTTAGAGTTAGCTGGCACGTAGCTGATCTTTAGCTGATCGGTAGCAAGCTTGGCATCGTACACCAGTGCAGAGGTCACGATGTCAACTGGTGATTGGTGCAGGCCTTTAGCAGCTGGTGCTATCTGGTGCCAGGTGCTCGGTCCTGTGAGAAATACACAAAAAAAATTAAATTGATACTTAGTATTCTATTAGCCTATGAATATACATTATGTATTATGGATTATATGCATTATGTATTATGTAATGTATTATGGATTATATAATTATGTTTGTATTATTGAATATTATGTATTATGAATCATTTACATAATGTATTAAGGTTATGCATATATATGCATACATAATATAAATATACATTATGTATTACGAATTTTTATATTTGTTTTTCATTTGTTCGCCGCATGCACGAGAGCCCACATCAATAATACAATAATTACAACAATTTATCAAATGACTAGGTTTACGGTTTGAATCCCAGGACTCACCCGTCACTGATGCAGCCGTTAATCAGCGAAACTGACGCCAAATTTGGGTTTGGCTTATAATAGTTAGGATACTAATAACATAGTATATAGACAAGTTTTCAAAAATGTGACTCGTTTGGTACCGATGGGCTAAGAAAAGTATAAAAATATTAGTCTATAGGCCTAATGTTACATAATTATTTTAACAAAATACTATTGAAGATTGAAGAATTGTCTATTAATAGTGGTATCAGAGACAATATATTGATGATTTGAAGATAGTAGTTAAACATTTAATTATTTGGGTATGAGTGATTAATTGATTACTTTAATTGTGCATTCGAGTCATGAAAAGTCAATAGTTACCATTTTGGCTTGAGTAACCCCAGTGGTGAGCCATGTTCTATCCTCCTCTATCTGTTAAGCAGTAAGCTAATACAATACAATCCATCTAACTAGTGCTCTGCCACGTGCAGGTCCAAGCAAAAATTCATACACACAATCAACTATCTCGCTCTTCAATGAGCACTCCATCGACAAATCAAATAAGTCCGTCTCATCACAAAGGCTTTGCCTTTTCCACACCTAATGATGCCTTTGTTCATGGAAAATATAGGTTTCTCAGGTGGTTTTCCATTGCCTTTCTCAGTATCTGCGTTAGTCGGCTCTTACGAAACACGTGCAGTTATCGGTTGGACTA
>JAQFZF010001549.1:0-13850 GCA_034695365.1 Enchytraeus norvegicus | reverse complement strand
TCACGATCCACACTGTCCGTTGCTTGAATCTTACGCAACAGCTTAACGAGGCCATTTTTTTCAACCCTTATTCAGGAACTCTTTAGTCAATCGGCGACTGCTGTCATCTTTCAGCAGTAGCAAATTTTTAATAAAAACTTTGTATTATTTTATGAAAATCTTGTCGCTATTGCTTGTTTTCAAACAATCAACTTCCGCCGCTGATATCTTAGCAACCATTGAAGAATAAATAACAAGTTTACATTTCTTTTAATCCAAATTCATTTAGATTCGTTATTCAAATTTTCAACCAAATCGGTTGAATTTTATGGAAGATATAGTAAAAAATATTTTGGTGCCTTTTTTATGAATCACAGTGTATACGCTGCAATGTTGCTCATGCATATCAGGATTTTGTGAACAGGTAATTATTAAAATGGCATCTGATCTGTGATTAAATTTTATTTCTAAATCTCTAATAAATGATAACAAAAGTCTGAATGATAATTTGAGCCATTATGAAAGAAATTCTATCCTGCCCATTACATTCATGATAAAATTCATGATCAATTCTATAGCGGTATATGGGTTTTGGATTTTTATGGTATTTCTTGATTAATGATTTTCATTGCGAGAATGGGAATGGGCGGGAATGGGCGGGAATGGGCGGGAATGGGCGGGAATGGGCGGGAATGGGCGGGAATAGGAATGACTCGAAGGGAATGGGAATGTTCCTTGAAAAATATATGGGAATGGGACGGGAGTGGGAATGAGTAGATGGGAATGGAGAGAATGGGAGTGTCAAAGTCCATTCCCGTGCACCTCTAGTACGTACTATTATTCATACAATTTGCAAATCAGTATTTTACTATAACTTTTTTGCTCTAATTTTGGCGACGAAATTTATGTTTGACAATTCCTTATATTATTAATTGTCTTTTTTAGTTGCAATTCATAGAGTGAATTTAGAGTCTGATGAGTCATATGAAAGCTATGGGACCAGTGTAGGCTGTTTGTAATGATATCAGCTTACAGAATAATGGGATGCATTGAATCCTGGCGCGCTCCGCGCTCGTTATTCCAGTTCTTCTTGATAGGAGTTTCTCATAATTCGTCAAAATATTTATTGGGCCCCACCTCTCAAAAAGTCACGCTACAGGCCTGGCCCCCTGACAATTCTTGGGCCCTCCCCCACTCAAAAAGTCACGCTACGGGCCCGCGAAGGGCCGCCCTCGTTCGTATTGAGCGAAAGAGAGATTATCTCGGGATCGTTACGGATCGCCAAGAAGGTCTGCCGACCTATATCTTGGGTACCTCGAATGACTCCTTGCGATGGATATAGAGGATCAACCGAAGGAACCCGACATATAGTTGACGTTGATTGAGCGTTCCGTCGGAGGGAAGTCTTATAGTCTAATCCGACTTAACGGATTGGTGATTCACATTTTGCTGCCCGATTCACATTCGCTGTTGCTAAGGACATCAGACTTATTATTAGAAGCCATTGATATATCTAAATGCCTCGGGTGGTGCCGGGTGGTGTTGGGTGGTGAACCTTTATTGCTTAATTGTGTGTTTGATTGATTTGAAAAAATAAGTGCTAATAAAGTGTAGGCTAGTTACCTTTAATTACGCAAAGATCGCTAGGCCTAGAGAGAATCCTTATTTAGTATTTATAGCGCAAGTACAGTTCAGATATCATAGTAAACTTAAATTATGATTAATCGTACTTCTTACAACTGTCAGTGATGGGCACCTAACTAAAAAAAGTAGTTTAACTAAACTATTTATTTAACTAAAAAAGTCGTTTAACTACTTTTAAAACGAAAATAAATAAAAAAAGTTTAACTTTTAACTAAATAAAAGTAGTTAACTATTAACTACTTTTCTAACTACTTTTCTTACATAAAATTCGATGTTTTCTATATTAAATTTTAACAAAACCCATAAATGAGCTTTACTAAGCTATAATTTCAACAGAAATCCACAGAAATAAACAAGAAAATATAATTCCTATAGTATTGTTTTATGGAAAATAGAGAAATGAGCATGCATTCATTCTTGCCTTGCACACAACTTAGACAACATTTATTATCACCGAAATTGTTCACTTTAACTTTTAAAAAAGTGGTTTAACAAAATAGTTACTAACTAAAAAAGTGGTTTAACAAAATAGTTACTAACTAAAAAAGTAGTTGAACTATTCATTTAATTAAGCTAAAAAAAGTATTTAGGCCAAAATTATTGCTGTAACTAAAAAAAGTAGTTTAACTAAATAGTTAACTACCTTTAGTTAGCTATTGCCCATCACAGACAACTGTTAGGGGGCCTATATCTATCCATCCAGTGCTCTGCCGCGTGGCAGTGCAAAAATTCATACACACAATCAACTAGCTCACTCTTTAATGAGCACACCATCGATCAACCCAAGAAGTCCGTCTCATGATCTCATCACAAAGGCTTTGCCTTTTCCACACCTAAAATGATGCCTTTGTTCAAGGAAAATGCGATTTCTGAGATGGTTGAGATGGTTTTCCATTGCCTTTCTCAGTATCTGCGTTAGTCGGGTCTTACGAAACACGTGCAATTATCGGGTTGGACTATTCTCAACTATACCGGACCCAACACGGGAGAGAGAGAGAACTATGTTTATTTCGAAAAATCAATCAGAAAGTACAAAAGCAAAAGTGAAAATAGACAACGTTCATGCGCACACAAACAAACAGAACGAACACACGAGCAAGCACACAAACAATCAGAGAGAAGGCCGTCAGGGAGGATACAGTGTATCCTATCTAGCTGACCACCTTCACATTGCATTAATATTGTTAAAACTGTTATATATATCAATCCAATATATAATATCGTAGGCCTATATATATGATTCCTATTTCTTTACTGCACTTCCTATTATTAAAAGAGTCTTAAAATTAGATTGCTCTTTCATACACTCTATCTCACGGAAGACCAAATGGGGATGATATGAGTGGTGTTATGCACAAGTGGACCAACTGACAAAAAATCACTTTTGACTTCTTACTTACATTGTATTCAAAATCCTTTTCTGCACACATGTATGCTTTCGAAATTTTTCTAGCTCAACAGAATATTCAAGAAATTACAAAACATATCTGGGCTATCTCCAAGGCTCTTGTATGCACAAGTGGGCCAACTACATAACGTCGCCCTGTTCAGCACGCTAATTTTACGTCACTAATTTGATGAACTTATACGATTCTACACTGAAGTTGGCAGGCAGAATTTGATAGAGCTTGCAGATTTATTAAATAAATATGCCAAATAAGAATTCTCTAGAAATATTCTGTCTCGCCAATTTACAATGCAGATTGCTGAACTCATGTGGAACATCAACTGTAGGCTAGTTGCCCGTTGTAGATTCTGTGTTTGAGAAGCTTGAGAACAGACCCAGACAATATCTTAACGCTTTAATACGCGATTGTAAGGGGCAATTAATACAGATAGGCTGCTGAGAAAGGCAATGAGAAACTATCTCAGACACTTAATTTGTTCTTATTGAAGGCATAGTTTGTAATAGTGGTAAAGGATCGACATTCTTTTTGATGTAATGGTCTCGACTCTCCGTGTTGCTTTAATTGACCAATTAAATTATTATTAATAGACATATATGGATAGCAAATGAGTCCTTTAAACTTCGAGCATGAAAATCTCAATAAATTAAGCTGCCTTGAATTTGATACGTTCTCAGATTGGAAGACTATAGATGCAGAATACTGCAGTAGCCTATCATTTGAGAGCATAATTTTATTGTTTTGCAGACTGCACGGGGTCTATACTAAAGTCTAGACTCTGGTATCATAATATTGATGACGTCTAGTATCATAATATTGATGACGAAGCCTTTAACCCACTTGAATTATTGTAATTTTAAAATAGGAATCAACCGTAACGTTAGCTATACTCCATGTATATGTTTGCTATGGGCTATACAAAGGCTAATAGGTTTCTGAAGCGATGAGTTTTGATAGCAGATTGACCCATATAAAAGACTAAACTTTATGAGCATTGTACTAATTCTGAGTTTTCATTCCAGACTTGCATCTCCAGGTCTTGGGTTAGGCTCTATTGATTGATTTCATAATGCCAACAGGATGAAAGTATCTTAAGCCTACCACTGCATGTAGTTACCATTATTAATTTTTATTAAGCTGAGTCAATAGATAGCCCAATGCTGAATGCCAGTATCTCTAACATAAAGTTCAGAAGCTAGATTCTATTTTTCAATGTCCTAAGGCACTCATCCAAACAGTTAAGAACTTATGTCAATGTGTGCGTCTGTGGGTTAGCGTTATAGACGCTGTGTCATAACGAGATGATTAGTGTCGCTTTGTCTTCAAGGCCTGACTTTAATGATTTTAAGAATAATAATCTAAAGCGGAACAGGATAAAATGTCGGTTTCGGAATAAAAGCGCTCATTAAACCGTTGAGCTACTACGTCGTATGTTCCGCTCCTTGACATAACTGGTACTGGTACTGGTTTTGTCTCGGTACACAGGGAAGTACAATTATGTAAATTAGATTGAATTCAATACTAGGTTAACAATTGACAATAGATATTAACATTTGATATTCCAAGGTGGCAATAAGAAAACCGTACCTGGATTTATTATTTTAGCTTAATAATTCTAATTTGTGATTGTAGCTAGTTCAACTGGAAGGGCTAGAGCCATATATAGGATTTAAAACATTAAAAAGAAAAGAAAAACAGTCCATATTACTTTAGGAAAAAAAGGGTAACTCTCAGGTTCAGATGAAATAATCAAATATTTCGTAATGGACAATATGGGGAAATACCAATATTATTATTTTATTTTACATGTAATTGCATATTACAAATTTAAAATATAATAATATTAGTAGTACTAGTAGTGTGTATTCATCATCCAAATTAATTTGTAAAAATATTTAACAAAAATTTAAAAAGTTATTTAAAAAATTTGATTTCTGAACAATTTTGCTTTTGTCAGTTGGCCCACTTGTGCATAATAGCATTCATATGATATCAATGCACACTATCAGCCACATATAATGTCGACTGAGCTCCTCTCTCTTCAAAGACTAAACAAAGACTTACTGCTAAGTTATGAAAACTGCTCGTATACCACCTCAGGAGCTAAGGGGCATAATTCTATGGTAAGGGGTGGTATCGGGTGGTCGAGTGGTTGGGTGATGATGGGTGGTCTCGGGTGGTGTCGGGTGATCGGGTGGTCTCCGGTGGTAGGGTGGTCGGGTGATCGGGTGGTGCCAGGTGATCGGGGGTTTCCTCTTCTCCCTTTAATTTAATGAAAAAGAGGCGAATAAATTTCGGCAATACAAGTACCTAGTAACTTATGAACAGAAGGAGAATAGCTGCTGATATTGATGGATGGTAGAAAACGTGTACCGGTATGAAAAGAAAAAGAAACAAGAGTAGACCAAGAGGCTACCCCGTGATCATCTCTTATAAGTCTTACAGTCATCAAGATTCAAGATTAAACATAAATGTCAATGAAGTCTGAAGAGTAGCCCTTCGAGCTTCTGAACCTTGACGTTAAACCAGTGGTCAGAATGGTTCGAGTTAGCAGGCGGAACGCTACCGTTAAACAGCCAGTCAGAGCAGCCGGAAAGCTCGGCAGAGCAGCCGGAACGGCGTTCCGGTGCGTTCCGACTCACTTTGACCACTGCGTTAAACCCACATATATTGATTGATAGATTATGTCATTACATTTGGTTGGGGATTGAAATAAGCTTTTAGATTTCTTCCCTGCTCCTGTTACCTAATGTACCCCTAATGAGAGGTTGTTGAAGGAGTTCTGGTAAATGCCAGTGTTTTATGTTCTGTTATGACATTCTGCTTTTACTTGAAAGACTGTGATCAGCTGTTTCCTGTTTACAAATGTAATGTATTTTTGATTTTCAGTTTGTGTGATTTCTACCTAATTATTCTATTACTTTAACTTCCGGTGAAAATATTTGTCGTAGATCGTTTCACTAATTAGTGGGTAATAGGGTATCACCTTGTGTTAGATGCTTGATTGCAAGTGACAGCTACAATGTGTGAACACATTGTTAATCTTTATACTGGCATTTTAACTTTGTGGTGATTTCCCAGTGGCTAGCCTAATATTACCGAATTTTGTGAATATTCAACACGGGTCTTTTTTGGGTCCGCAGTTGAAATTCAACAAAATGTCAATTAAGTTATTCCAATTCTGGTGGGTTTTGGATCCTGGATTACATTAACTCTATTTTGCATATAAATGAAGAGTGTCAATTACGAGAAAGAAATTAAAGGAAATAAGAATGTTTATATAACAGCAGTGTCGTCTAAAACGGATGTCCGAAGTTAACATGTGCACGAAGTGCCCTAGTTTTCTGCCTATTTACAGTAATCATTTTGAATTTTTAAGCTAATTTATATTAAACATAATTGTTGGTCAGATATTTATTTAGCTTATTTATTTATTTCAGTAAATATTTATTTCAGAAATATTTTAGAAATATTTAGTAGAAACACTACAATGTCAAACAGGCCAACCGAAAGATCTCCCCAGAAAGGATTTCCTGCAGACCCAGCCAATGGTCATGACAAGCAGGTATGTCATCGAATGTTGAAATTCTAAGATAGATCTATATAATTACATTTTGTCTGTCAGGTGACTTAGTGTTGGATTTTCTTGTTTCTCTTTCTTTTTTCCACATGACTGCTGCAGTGCAGTGCTGCACAGTAATTATACTTTTAATTAATATTAATTACAGTAAAATTATACTTTTTGTTATATTTAGAAATAGCTTGCGATTAATAAGGGATTTTTGCTAGGATTAGGGTTCATTTTTCGGCTAATTTAGGGTTAGTGTAGGATTTGGGGTGGTGTTAGGGCTAGTCTAAGCCTAACCCAAACCCCTACCCTAACGCTAAAATCATAATGATAATTGCGACCGCTGTTACCAGGATTACCAGTAAAAGTTTGCTGGGTTCCTATCTTAGTTTCTGTTATTGCCATTTTGTTTTAGTCTCGTGTCTCACTTTTTAATCATACCTTACTGTTGTTGCTCAACCAGAATGCCAGCTGTGGTACTGACACCCACTATCCTCATTATGATCAGTGTGCATGGGTTTACCCTTAGGTTTCAGGCTTCTTTACTTCATCACAGGATTTTAGAACTTCATAAATCCATGTAGTCAATGTTGAGCCCGGATGAAAACGTTGGTAATTCTGATAACGGCAGTCCCAAATTGTTCATAAGATCTATTTTTTGGAAATTTACACAAATAGTGCAGATTATAGTTATGGTCATGGTTTGGGTTAAGGTTGGTACTAACCCGAACCTTGGTTAGAGTTGCTCCTAACCCGAACCTAAACCCCAGCTGACTCAAATATTTTTCCCGAGACGTGGTAGTCGAGAGGTTTGATGTCACTCGAGTTTGGTGGCCACTCATCCTTCTTGACGAACTCCGGATCATGCTGCTCGACCCATTCGTGTGCCACCTCTATTTAAATAAGCCTTGTTAATTTGTTTTTTTCGATTTTTTCGTAGACTTTTTCATTTATAAATATTTTTCGACCGAAATTGCAGGGTGGATATCAAAAAACCTCCTCTAGAAATCTGTAAAATATTTATTTAAAATCTTGAGTTTTGACGAAGTTATTAAGATTTCGCTAGGGGGTTGTTTTTTTCTTACTCACCCTGTATATATAATTATTAATTACATGTAAGTTAATACTTATTTTTTCAATCTGGATATAAAATTTCATCTTGATTAGGGACTACCTCTTTAATTTTATTTCAGTTGAGAAAATAGACCAATCGAGAACTGCACGTGTTTGCAAAAGTCGACTAATGTAGATTTTGGAGTGAAGAGGAAATTTGTTTATGCCATTCATGACTTCTTCTGTGTATACATGCGCAAATTCCTGACTAGCAGAAGTACTGCCACATCGGTTGTGGTCAGTGGTAGGCTAGGCTACTTGTTCGTTACTGTTCATGAGCTCTTCTGAGATTTAGTTAAGAGTTCGATATATATGAGTTTGTGATTGATTGGGGCTATATTGTCCAGGCCTATAGATCCGTGTTGGGTCTGGAAAACTTGAGATTAGACCAACTGACAACTGCATTTATTTCTTAAGAGCCGACTGATGCAGATATTGCCATGAAGGGCAGTGTAGTGTGGACCATATCTTCTGTGTACTAGACCAATTGGGCGCTCAAATTCCAGACTTACGGAGGCCTGTCTACCTCATGCATGGCCTATGGCAAGCTAGACTTCTTTGGCTAGACTTTCTTTTGGCTAGACTTTTAACTGTTTGTAACGCACCTCTGAGATACCTAGTATATAGGGGCTCTATAAATTGTTCTTTTTTGTTTCCACAGGAGAAAAGAGAACTTGAGCGGAGACAGAGGGAGTGGAAAGATAGAGACAATACACGTGGCGCCTCTAACATCAGTTCTGATGAATTGGTGAGTCCATTTTGTCCTCACTGGCTTACACATTCCCACAGCCTGTTGGACCTATCCAACTGGAGCTTAAGAACTATCAATATCATCAATTAATCAATAAAAAAGTAGACATACATTATACACCATGTTGGAAAAAACCGAGATAACTTAATTTTTTTGATTTTCTACTAATTAAGTAATAGTGCATTAATTTTCTGTTATAGTTAGTATGCATCAAGAAGGGACTATTGTATTGAAAATTTCCAGAGAAGTATACACCGTATGCCTACTGTATATGCTTTTTTTATTCATATATTCATTACACGTGACAACCGCACATGTTTGACTCATTATCTATGATATATATATTCGCTAGGTGTCAATTTATTTTTACTTAATCTTTTTCCTTCTCTCCATTCCTGATTATATATCTAAGTTGCCTTTTAGATTACGCACAATGACAGCTAGAGCAGATATTTGGATAACCATCCTGCCAACATGTTAAAAAAAAATTTTTTCATTTGAACATTTATTGTCTACTAGCCTGGGGTTCGATCCTGGGTCATTCTCTTATGAGGTGAATACTCTACCGATGTCGCTAACCCATACGGTGTACTATAATGCTGTTCTGTCAACATTGGTGCTAAACCTTAATAGGAGTCATGCACAAAATGCAATATCTCAGTGCTTATGCGTCCAATTCTCTTGAAATGTTCTATATAATTTACTAATATGCCCTTGTTGATGCTTTCCAAATGATCAAAATATGATTGGAAATGCACTATTACTTGGTGGAAATTTCAGAAACATAAAGTGTTCATGGTTTTTTCCAACAAGATGTATATAAAGCTGCGCTCTTTGCGATAAACCACATTAACGCTAATATGGTAGCCAATTAGCTGTACCGATTCGACTCTACCGGTTTTTTTCAAGTTGGAATTTGAGCTACCAATATGCTGAAGTAAAGGAGACATAGCGTCGACTATATGGAAGTCAGACATCTCAACATCTGTGAGCTCTTTTGTGCGATTGTCAAGATGCTCTACACCAAAGCTTTCTGATTGATTGAGTATCTAGGTTAGTTGCCTCTTACAAAGACAGTAGTCTGATATTAGACTGTCTAAGTAATGTCGATTTCAATTGTATCAATTAAGCCTGTTCAATGGTGATATAGAGCATCTTTTCAAAAACTATTTGTTATCGTTGGCCTGGTCAATTTTAAATGTTTCTTAGTTACTGGTCAGGTAAAAATTTTTTTTTTGTAAAATGAACATAATGTGTTATGTACTAATTTAATCTATTTATTATATTTATTTTTAACATTGCCCTTAAGCAATAACTGGTTGTCTGTTAATAACATTTACTCTATTTTAATTTTAATATTTGTCAACTTACCTAGAATTATTTCCACAAATTCACTAAATTTCTTCTGTTTAGTCATTTAATAACAATCAGATTTCTAGCCAGATGCACTACCTGGTATCTGTTTTTGTGACTCGCTACCATGTCGTGACCCGGCATTTGGGAAACCCTAATATCGGTCTACGGGGTTAGGAAAAAATAATCTAAAACTCAATTTTTCTAAACATATTCAGGCTTTTTAGAAGTTATAATCTGATATGATTTGCGCGAAATAAAGATTCAATTCATTATATAGTTCTACGCATCTCCATACACGGCTCTCCACTTCTATCATTAATTTTCCCAAACCAAATACTTTTGATTACTTGATATTTTTAATGTGATTATTTTTATTTGCTTGCAGACAGATGTCGCTGAACCAAAGGAAAGTAAGATGAAAAAATTCAAACATGGCGGGAAGTTAGGTGGCGCTCTTGCCAAGGTCACAGGCCAGGATTCACCATCAGATGACCCGTGTTTCAACCTAATCAGAGATCAGACTACTGCCAATAATCAGTTGATATCTAATGCAATGGACAAATTAACAGAAATATGTCTTTCAAACAAGAAGCAAACAGCTGCCACTTTTGATAAACTCTCTAACAAGCTCGATGTAAGTCTTGAAAAGAACAAAGAAACCCGTCAGAAAATCATAGATTCATATAAAACTGGAAACGCGCAGCTGTTGGACTGTTTTTACCAAATATCTGATACACTGTCAGAAGGAAACTGTCAACTACACAACTCACTTGAGAAATTGAACGAAAATATGATAAACCAACGTAAACAGACCACTGATAAGATAGAAGCGGTAGAGAAATCAGTGAAACTTGAACTCGGAGAGATCCGCGAACAGCTAGAAGTTATTCGTAGGGAGAACCCTTTAAAGCAGTTGTGCAGCATATGCAAAGAGAACAGAACTGCTTTTGTGATAGTCCTAGCAGTCATAGTGATCATCATCTTTATTGAATACAGTCGGCAAAGATATTAGCTCAGTTTTCAGCTACCATCAGAAAAGCAGAACAAACATAACAGACTTTCACGTATATGTAGGATCTCAAGCTGCGGTTAATTAAGAATTTAATGTGACTAGTGTGATAAATAAATCAACAAAGTTCTTCTCTGTTAGGGAGACTTTCGAGTGTGTTTACCTGTGTTACTGAAGAGAGCCATTCAGAAGATTCAGTTATTCCTCTCGCAAGAAACTTACCTCTACTTAAGCTGATCTATGTCAGCTGTGCCTGCTGTCTAAGTGCATTAAGTCTGAGGTGAAAGTGTAGATAGACAGCTGAACATAGATATCTCAGACATTAGCAAAGAGAGCGGACAGTACGACGCTATAGATGCTTTCTCGTTTATTCCTATGTTGAAATAATATACTCCCATCTCAAAAACCATGATCGTGCCAAGTTATATCAAGTGACTTCATATCATGATCAAGCCGCTGCTTACACAAGAAATAATCTACATGAGATCACATGCTTAGTCAGCACACACACTTATCTCTCTAAATCTATAGGGATCACAATATGGGTAATAAGAGTCGATCCACTTTATGTTCAGAAGAGCTGCGGGTTACTAGAAGATGATTTGGGCGGCTTAACCTTTAGTTCTACAGCCGTTGTCAAGCCACGAGGACCTGCTATGTGACACCAGGGTGGTAGTAGCAGGGGTATTGGGGGATACAACCCCCTTATCTCGACATGCAGACCCCCCCTAGGTCAAGGGGAAAAAAGACACCCGGGGGTCTTATTTGACCCCTAACTAGGTTAGCGGTACAAGTCGACCCCATTAGGCCATGGGGCTAAAGACCCCAGAGGTCAATTTTTAACAAATCTGTAATTTTCAATTTCAATTGAACTTTCTAAAATTGTCCTCTTCTCCCGGCCCGACTCCCCCCCCCCCCCCCAGCTCGTTTCTGACAAATACCACCCTGTGTGACACATCAATAGATTAATGTAGAATGTTGTGATTGATTGATTAGCCGTTTTTTGTTTAGCGATACAATTAATTGCTGATTATTGACTGGCCGTTAAGACATCGCTTATGAGCAAGACAATAGACGTTAAATTTATATTGATTGATTAACAGTGGAAGAAAGAGTTTCCCATTATGCCTTTAGATGATGAAAACTAAGTCTTATCAATATAAGCAGCTGTTTGATTCTGAATTAGAAAATCTATATTTATTGTTGTGGCGACTATGCTGCTGCTTAATAAACAGATGGCTCAGTCCATGAAACTCGTGTAGAAACTTTAGGAAATTTTATGGATCAGAAAATAATTTATGTTAGTTGAATTAACAATAGATTTCTAATGTGTTATTATAGATTGATTAGCTGTTTGTTATTTAACGCGACAGTTGTTGTTTAATGATTAGCCGTTATGATAATGTTAAATAAATAGTTAATAGAATGTTGTGATTGATTGATTATAAGTTTGTTATTTAGTGAGACAGTTGCTGTTTAATGATGAGCCGTTATGACAGTGTTGATGTTACAATTTATTTGTATTTAAGGCAGTTGGAGTAAATTCCTGACATCTCATATTGACATGAAACAGACGTTAATTTGATATGATTGATTTAACAACTGTAAGAAAGAGTTTCTTATAATCCCCTTAGATCAGCAGTTTCCAACCTTTTGCAATGGTCGACCCCAACAAAATTTCGGAGGTGATCGCCGACCCCATTCGTATAACAGTAGCCTACATTATCATAGGACACTACACCCAAATAAATATCAACTTTAATTTAAAACTTTCTTGAGATGAAAAGTGTATTGTACTTCACTAATAAGTCTACTTACTTGCTCAAGTGGAATGTAATATTGATACATGAAACGTACGTTTTCATAACGATCTGGTGCACGTTTTCATCACAATCTGGCGACCCCAAAAGAATCCCAATTCGACCCCACATGGGGTCGAGACCCACAGGTTGGGAACCACTGCCTTAGATGATGAAATAGACTACCTAGCTGTTTGTAAATTCATTGTAAGTTTGATAGGTCTGTCGACGGCAGATCTTACATACATTTATGCTGTGTAGATCAATACAATCCTGTCTACTGCGCACTGTATTAATTGACTTTATAATATTTCTTATAATATATGGTGATTAGTATAATAATAATTATTATTTTTTAGTGGTAAACTTCCCTGAGCTAAAAATAAGATAAAATAGATTTATTATGTTTAAAAAAGAAGTATATATTGATAAATCAAGTTTTATTATTATTATAATAAATAAACTTTAAAGTTTTTTTCTCAACCAAGGTGTCTGGGACGTCAATACCTTTTATCAAGGGTCAACTTGTGAGGTGGTTTTCCAATGCCTTCCTCACTCTCAACATTAGTCAACTCTTACGAAACACGTGCAGTTCTCGGATGGTAAATACATAATTTTCCCGGATCCAAATCATCCAACATGAGCTAAGTAGACTCGACACCGTGGTCAGAAACTACCGAGAACACTGTATGTTTTTGATAACCACCAAAGTTATAGTGCGTTTTCTTCAATATTTGATATGTATCAAAAGGGGCCTATTCGTAATATATATTGAAGACGCATAATCACTGAGATATTACATTTTGTGTGTGACTCCAAGTAAGGTCTTGATTCCCAATATGGACAGAACAGGGATTGGGGGTTAGAGACATCGGTAGAGTGTTCACCTCAGAAGCAAGTGACTCGGGATTGAATCCCGGGTCAATCGACAAGAAAGTGTAAAATATAGGTTGTCACTTGTCAGGATGGCTATTCGCACGGTGTGGTCTCGCAGTACCGCACCTGGAGATCCAAACATGTCCCTGATTGGCTGATAAATATAAACATGCTCCGATTGGTTGCTTATATCTAAGCCTTTTTTCAAACCTGTGTATTTTAAAACATGGTTATTGCTTGTCGTCGGCCACAAGCCCCTCGCTCCAGCCCCGCCGCATTAAACACCGGACCAATCACAGAGGATCGATCATAATCCGGAGTTTGACTAATAGAAAGCGCTGTTACTGCT
>JAQFZF010001548.1:0-13851 GCA_034695365.1 Enchytraeus norvegicus | reverse complement strand
CTAACCCTAAAATTAACTTAAAATATAACAAAAACAATGAGGTTGTGAATATATTGCATTTTATACTGTATTGTGTACATATTACATTTTCAAAATAGCATCCCGGTTGGGTAGCGAAGTCGGTGATAGCCTGATAAGCAAGATATAACTGGTTCGAATCCACGCGGAGTTGGGCTCAAACAATATACGGAAACAGACGTTAAAATGAACGCGACAGATTTTAACAATTTATCTTCAATTTCAGTACGCAATATATTTCAAATAATATGCTAATTTTAGTGCAAACACTACTTATGATATCGGATTGTTTTGAACATATAAAATTAACAAATAGCAAATTAACAAATTAACATAAACAAAGATTAACATTAATCAGTTATAAATTGTCACATAATATGATTATAGAAATGATTAATAATTAACTTACAGATGTTAATTTTGATGTTAATCAAAATTATTTGATCAACTTTAATCAATAACGAAAAAATTAATAGCGAATTAAGATAGTGGAAAAAATAACCAAATAAAAACCATTCCTGACGATATTGTTAACTACTTCTTAATCAAATTGAATTGTTAAATGGAATAATATACTGGGTTGTCTGTAATAGAATGCAGGGCGCTATTGGAGTAAAACTGTATTACACCTAACCAATCAATCAATCTTTGTGACGATAGTGCTCGATTTTGTCGGACCGTCGTGAAGAGAAGTCTCGTACTTCTGAATCTGGACGTTTAACGCACCTGAACCTACCTAAATAAATAATAAATCACGAGTCTTCAATAGAGATGGGAATGACGAACCTTCCCAACTGTATGGCATTGGGGAGTTTGAGACTTTGGAATGTCAATGTCGTTGTAGAGTCAGCCTGAGCTGATCTCAAAATATCTTGAAGTAGAAAACGAGATACCAACTCAACAATTTGGAATATTCCTAGTATATGGTGATACACAAGAAAGGAAAAGATCCAGATGATGGCGGTAAGAAAATCAAATCACAGTGTTCAGCAGTACCCGTATTTCACACCCCACGATGGTCGATGTGAAATAACGCTAGTCGTGTGGGTCAGATGGCACCAGAGCGACGGCAAGCGACTGTTCGTTATCAAATCAGTAGGCTCTTCTGCAGGGTGGCCTGGGGTCGTATGGACACCCCAGTGGCCACCCTAGAATCTTCTGTCTCCAAAAATATCGATTTTGGTTGCTGATGAAAGTTAAAAGTATGATACACATTTAGCAATGGCCAGCGAAATACAGCGACAAGGTCCAAGTATTTATTACAAGCCCGACATTAGTGACATTCCAAAAGCCCATGTAACTTTCCGAATTTAATCATGCGTGCATACAATTCGTAAAATCCAGCAGCGACTAAGTTACAACTTGACCAGGCAGCTCAAGAGCTGCTTGTTAGCTAAAAGGTGGTCTAGAATATAACTAGCTATGCTATGACCTAGCAGTCCTGCATGCCCAGTATGTGCAACATCTTACACAGTGTATTCTAGTTATAAATTTAGTTTTAATTAATTTCTGAAACAGCTACGAATTCAAATCAATTAACCAGAGTTATTGAATTGTTTCAAATAATGATGAAAAGCTATCATTATGTTCAGCAGTAGAGTAGGCATATCAATAAGTACTGTTTTAGACAAGGAATTATTTATTTATAATACAGACGATACAGTGTAGCAATAATGGCTGTGTAATAGGTGAGTTTACTTAAGCTTAAATTGTAAAATCTAATTAGGTTTTTTAAATTAAGTTCAATTAAACATAGCCTTTGGTAAGATAAAAAACAACTCAGTACTTCCATCGTATAATAATGTATAAACGTATATAATGTATGTATAATGTAATAAACGTAAATAACGTATATAATGTATAATAACGTATAATAATAATAATTATATAATAATGTAACGCGGAGTTGGAGAGTCCTTTCTCCCGTTAAGTTCCATAGAGAGTGTCACTTGACCTCGAAGTTCCTTCCGGTGACCTCTCTTTTCTCTGGAAAAGATTGCTTTATGATGACATGTGTGGACGTCGACGTTCTGGATGAAGTCACGAGGAAAGAGTTGCCGGACACTTAAACACACATACACATTCACACATACACCTCCACACACACATCCATATGCACTTTTCACACATACCACGTTACACCTCACACAACCTTGGTGACGTCCGCTTTTGGGAGCTGTTGTAGAGCTAACCAGGTCTGTTGGCACTATATTTGTACTATTGACAACTACCCCGAGACCGGGGACGTTACAATATATTTGTAATATTCTTTTATTTCAAATCAATCTGTCAAACGCAGATAGATAGTTAACATCAATACATACAAAATAAAAATACAAAATATGTTAGATAGTAACTGCCATAAGTTCATCGATAATTGAGTTTTGAGATTTGCTAAAAGCTAGAGGATAGTATGTCATTAAGTAGCTATACGCTTAGTCGGCCTAGTTACAGAGTTTACTAGAATCATTTAATATCATGCGGGTTTTTATCATCAAGACTAGTTCGTTTGATGGGACGTAAGTAGCTTCTCTTGCAACATTTCGGCGAGGTGAGAACATGTAAAGATTTACTGGAGGCAAAAGAGGAGCTAGTACGTGATTAGGATTAGTACAGATGGCACTAAATAACTTGCCATTCTTCAGGAGCACACATAGCTTCGTATATTGAGTAACTAGAATAAAAACCAGGCTTTCTTCTCTTCTTAAGAAGGCTCCCAGACGGTTTCTATCTTCTAAATTTTGTTTTGGATTAAAAATTGTCAAAATTGGGATGCAAAATTTTAAAGCATATAGGAGTTGAAAGTGTTGAAGCCTGGAAAACTATTTGCAATAGTTCTGTAAAGAGTCCTTTTGAGCCCAAGGTGTAGAGAGCAAATATGTTGCTCGAACAGGAACAAATGATATTTGTAATGTAAGATGAGAATAAGAAATTTGAAGAAATAATGACGCCCAAGCACTTTAATTCTGAAACTCTCTCTATATTGGTTAAGAGAGGGATATCCCTGGGAAATCTCTTAGCTTTTGGAGATTGCAAAAAATTTCCTTGGATTCATTTCTGTTCAATTGTAAGTAATTTTCAGTCGCCAAACTCTCTATGTCGACAAATTCCTCCTCGGAAGTGTGGCGATTTGAAACGGGTATTACGAGATAGGTATCATCCGCAAATTTCAACAGAGCATTTGAGGAGTGTTCTGTCTTGAGGTCTGAAGCAACTACAATGCAGGCAGGAGGTCCCAGCGCAGAGCCTTGGACTACGCTAGAATTTATACTCTTCGGTGAGGAAGTCTGGTCATTGAAAGTTGTCACGTGGGATCGAGATGTCAGGAAGCTCGAAACCCAGCCACTGACCTTGTTAGGGAATGCTAGGAAATAATGCACAGGCCTATTGTAGGCCTATTTTATCCCACCATGTATGCCAATGAAAACAATGCAACAACGTTTACACTTTTTTTAAACCTATAATGGATCTTATCTGATGATATTTATTTTGGGATATTTCTTTAATTATTTTCCATATCTGTTTGCACAGGCTATAAACTACACCGACTGGTGCGTGTTGACGGATATAGACATGAGGGTCACGGTGGACTCTGGGTGGCACCCCTCCCATCTAGACATCTTCGACCCCCCCACTCGCCAGAATCACATCGTCATGTTTCGACATAACAAGGACTGTCAACTGAGTACAAATCTTACCCTCACCCCCGACAAACAGGGTCTGCTCTGCTCGGGGGGCGTAAGAAACGGTTGCGGGCGGAGATCCCTGCCCCCAGTTGGTAGAACTACCCCCATCGCTTTTATCAAATCTGTGAGTTTTGATCCAAAAGAATTGGAGGATTGGGAATGCCCAAAACCCAATGGGAATAAGAATAAGTACACATTTACGGGATCTTATTATAATGTTTATATCAAACTGGCGTCCTGTCCGCCCCCTAAAGGTAAGCTATCAAAACTTATATTTGTAGGTTATTTTATTTTACTCGCCCAAGATATTGTCTAAGTTTTAACATTAGCATAATGAAGTTAATTCAACTGAGTTCAAATTGATAATGAAGAGATATAGGGCATTTCAGTTCACTTAGACTTCTTCAATATTTCGAACGAGATTGGGGTTTCCGCTATATAGTTCAATAGATGAAGAGTCGAGAGGTATGATATAGGTGAAAGCTATCAATAATTATTTCTGCGTATTAACGTTTTGTAGATCTATGTTTGGTCAGATATATCGGTGTGTGCTCATCTATAGGCCTACATTTTTATGTTCATCTGTGCAATGTGTGCTATTGTCACTGCTAGAATTATAATAAAGTTGTTTTGAGGGTCACTGAGAAATCTATTGGAAGGGCCCGGGGGCCGTAGCAAAAAATACTGCCAATTACCTTATATGTTGACCATTCTGGGGGTCCGGCCCTTTAGAACCCTTAAGGGAGCCGCAGAAAATAATGGGGAGGGCCGTACTGTTCCCTCTATAATTCCAGCACTGACAACTATTGTCTCTCAGTACTGGACAACAACAATTTTAGAAAATGCAGTCACAGTCGAGGTCCGTATAAAGGCGGATCTGATTTGCATATTGTTAGAGTCCAGCCTTGAATATTCCAGGACCATGGTTAAACAGGGTTAAACCTTTCAGCTTTAACGCTATATATTACAACCGGTTTTTTAAAGCGAGCTAACGAAACTGCTTCAGAGTCTGAACAGATCCTGCATATAAAACTGTAGTTACAATTCATTTGAAACATTTCAAGCTCATCAACAGTAGATAACCTAGAGTTCAGAAACTGGATCTTGGAATAATATAAATATTCCTGACGCTGTCTCTGACTATCAATCTATGTTTTTTATTGTTTCTTCTCGCTCTCTCTCTCTCTCAACATTCTCGCAGTTTCAATTTTCGTCACTCCTTTCCATTTCTACAGAGTTTCGCTGCTGTCTCTTGCACTGTATTCCTACAGCTGTAGGGCTAAATAATATCATGTGTAGGCCTATATAACATAATTTTATTGTAAGAGTACCAATTACACAGCGATTGGCACCTAACTAAAAAAGTAGTAAACAATTTTTATTAACTAAAAAAGGTAGTTTAACTACTTTAAAAACTAAAGTAAAAAAGTAATTTAACTCAAACTAAATAAAACTAGTCAGCTATCTAATTACTTTTTTTAAGCTGTAAAGCTAAGTTTAACGTTTGTTTCCGTATCCGAGGACATTGTCAGAGACGGTGTCCTATATAAAAATTTACATATAATTGCTGTTTTCTATATAAAATTTTAATAAAACCCATAAATGCTTAATTAAGCTAATTTGTATAGCCCACATCACAGAAATCCACATTAATTAACAGGAAAACTTAATTCACATAGTATTGTTTCTTTAACATAGAGATATGCCCATGCATTCATTCATTTATGCCTTGCTAACAACTTAGACGACATTTATTATCACCAAAATTGTTCATTTTAATTTTTTTTTAAGTAGTTGAACTGAATAGTTACTAACTAAAAAATTAGTTTTATTACTCTTTCATTTAAACTAAAAAAGTACGTAAACTATTGCTCTAATAAAAAAAGTAGTTTAACTAAATAGTTAACTACTTTTAGTTAACTATTACCTATCACTTCTATTACATATGTGCTTCAGCATTGTAAATCACGATCAATCAGTTTGTAGCTTAATTGGGAACAAGGAGAATGCAATATGCTAATCTTGCAACGATGCACGATCTCATCTAAAGACTAGACAGCCACAAGACAAGAATAATTACTATCTTTTAATACCGGTATTGGAGATAGGATTTCAAATTGTGCATGATTTCATCAACAGCATTACTTTACATTCGTCAATCTACAAATCACGATATCACTGTAGTCCTACAATTACCTGGCGGCATGCACAAGTGAATGACGTGTTAACAACAGTCAATCCTATTTTACATTTTATTTTAGCTTAATCTTTAACTTCTCTAAGACTTCAGTAGGTCTATTATAGGCCTATAAGTCATAATAATTTATAAATAGAAAATTTAGAATAAGATATTAACTTCCTTTTTCTCATCCACAAATGATGTCAGTGCTGTCTAATAAACAAATGTCACTACTTCTCCTATTTAATGTTTAATGATTTACTCAATGCAGTCCACAAAACATAATTATGTAAAAGAAAATCTAGTTAATTTTCTAAAGTCTTGATGCAAATCATATTTCGTATATATCCAGATTACACTGCTATCCATTTTTATAACTAATACAAAGCAAAAGAAAATTGGCTTATCTGTGTTCTGTTAAGAGATACAGAGAAGTTAATGCAATAAAATCCTGATTATTGAATAAGTTACCATCTTAAATCCAGTCAATTCTATTTTGTAAAAAATTATTTAACATACTATATGTACGCCCTTAGGTAGGCCTAGGCTAAATATAGAAGTAAAATACTTCAAAAGTTACCAAAACAATGCTGTTCAGTATAATAAATTAGTATCATTAAATCATGTAGCTCGTTGTCATTTTAGAAACACAATCAAACATTTGTATTATCTTAACTAGCATGCATGTAAAAATTAACATGGCTTTATCTTTTTGATAATTACTTGAAGTTTATTTAGGAATCAGGATAAGAATTTAAATTTTAGAATGCTGAGTAATGAGTGAATCATTGAGTCTCTCATGTAGTAATTGCATGATGCAATAACCTAGGTTCTAATTTACACAAATTTGCAGAATTTCTAATTTCTCTTTTGACGCATTAAGAAGACCATTAAGTTTGCGGGGAAAATAAAATTAATTGCGTAGGTTCTTATTAAAATAGCTCAACTAAATTTAGAGTCATATTATAATAATTACCTAAACATAGTTGCAAATTTCTTACGAGCATTCCAGATTTTGGACACTTTATCGTATTCTATTCAGTATATTTAATTGAATCACAGCTATAGAATCATATGTTTCCAGTAATTTCCTTCTATTCCACTCACGCCTCATACGGTTATGATGTATCGGTTTTCCATCCATCACACAGAACTTGACTCAAATTCTTTCACGACTTTAGACTTCTGCTAAATATAACGAACGCAGTTGCAAAAAAGTTTTTGGAAACTTCTCTTTAACATTTCTTCAAATATATTTTAAATCCTTTATTATTATAAATCTTAGGCGACCTGATTGAATTAATGCCTGGTTGAGTTGACCCATTTGAATTTGAATTGTAATTTAGATATATTATTTTATTTATAATTTGTGCAGAGTCTCGGGTGTGGGGTTACGAGGCTAAGCTCCGCCCACATAAGGACGACGATACCCACATGATCGTCCTCACTGACCCCACCCAGACAGCTCTCAGTGACGCCGTCATCAAGGGCTGGCTCATCTTCGCTAAGGTCATATCAGTACAACATGCCGTCAATCTACAGGTAGAGATAGCAATCAATCAATCAATCAATCTTCACTCATTCATATAATCAATCAATCAATCAATAAGTCAATCTTTTACACAATAAAATACAATACGCGTTTAGCGTTGTATCATCATCTGACGACCATACAAGGAACGTTTCACTATGCCAACAGGCATGAATCAATTTATCAATAAATCAATCAATCAATCGATAAATTAATCAATAGTCATCCATAGTATCGCCATCTGATGAAGAAAACTTACGAAAACTGGAAAGAAAGATTACACAATTATTATTACTGTATTTCATTACTGATCAGGTATGGCGCCCAGCCGATGGGACAGACTCGTACACTCTGGTAGGGCAGACCTTCTACCGGCCCTTAGAGCTCCGCTTCCAAGAGATGTCCCTAATGCACCATCAGATGATTCACGTACGGGCCGGGGACATCCTCGGTCTGTATTTCAGGGAGTCTAGCCCCCTCGCCTGGTCCTCCGTGCCCTGCTCTCGCCCCGAGCAGCGGCACCGGTACCGACGCGCCCCAGACCCTGCCCTGGTCCAGGTGGGGCAGACGTTCAGGTTCGATACAGCGCCACCTGATGAGAATGCCTGTAGACAATATTCCTTCACCGCCATGTTAAGTTAGTATTCATATTACCATTATTAATAATAATAAATAATAATAAAGGTTTAACGTCCGTTTTCCTATCCAAAGATAATGTCAGGGACGTCGATTATTATATATGATAAATTTATAATATATCAATCAATTAATGAAGGAGGATTTAACCGCCGGTTCCTCACCCGTTGACGATATCAGAGACGTCGTGTAATATGTCTGTGTTATAAGAGAAACATAATATAATTGAATTAGAATGTTTGTGCACAACAACGGATAGAATTCAGTGAAAAACCATGATCGCTTATGTCCTGGAAGATATGGATTATGTAACCATATGCTTTTTGTCTCTGATGTAATTATTCGGCCGCGACACTGACGTTAAATTCGACGTTTGACTTTTAGAGAGAGAGAGAGAGAACGACAGAGAGAGGAAGTGAAAGTGAGGGAGAGAAATTAAAGTTGGTCTTTATTTTGCATCTTCAATGCGTCCACGGCGACATGAAAAGTTAAGACTTAAAATATTTAGTTGCGCAACGTGACCGGTATCATGGCATTCTTCCAAAATGGCTCTAACAGGAGGAGGTTTGTCTTTGCTTTCCTCAGTTTTCCTTTTTTATTTTTATTTTTATTTTTTACTTTCCTCAGTTTTCCTCATATTTTTCAGTCGCCCTAGTAATGTTAAGAATCACTGCAAAACGAAACGTCATTTATCGATCGTCAGATGGCTTGGGTTGCATAATATGCACAAAGCAAATATTCAGCACAATTGCTGCATAAATAACTGTAGCGCATCAAAAATAAGAAAAACAAAGCAATAAACAAAATATTAAGAGAAATATCTATTCTGGTTCTAGGTTGTTGTCTATAGTTGGAAAAAGTCAAATATATATAATTTATATTTAGTCTCCACAATAAAGTATTGATTTATTGATTAATTAATTTACAAAGATTGAGCAATCATTTTGTTGACAATAGTATGGCATTTGTGACAAATATGACGCTGGTGGTTCCTCATAAACAAAAGTACTCGTTGTTAGAAGCTTATTTATTGGTTGGACTCTTTGATCACTCTTTCGAATCTTTTTTTTGTGAGAAATACGATATTACTGCTGCGACAAATGAGAAAAACAGAGAGTTGTTGGTCTATTTTATACCATATTTGTCGCTTAGCCCGTCACACAGGCCCTAGCGATTCGTATACAATGAAACCGTTTTGTTGCAGCTAATAATAAATGACAGTCTGGCAATAGAAATAATATAGGCTAAGGAATATATGAGAATGAATGCCGTTATGAATGTAGGGACTACACCATACGTTTTTTTACTACAGTATAGATTCTAGACTCAAGAAGAATAACAAATGGCAATCTCAATTTCTTTATTTATTGATAGTCAAGTTGTGGGCTTTAAATTGCAATATCTTATACTAAGTTATTGTCCCTTTTGTACATAAATCACATAAATACTGTTGAACATTTATTCATATGTAGATTTGTAAACATATTACTGAAAGACCATTTATTTCAAGCATTGTCTCGCAACCCTGGCAGGAAATTTATCAACAGTTGTTTTACAACGGAATATGAACGTAGGTGAAACGTTAGAAATCCGGATTGATGAAACGTTTCCGGTCCCAAGGGAAGATGAGCGATATTAGATGAAAGTCACACGGGCTGCCAGATGCTTCTTTTATCACCCTAGTTAAAATATGCTTCCCTCAAAATATGACGGGTACATGAATACCAAAATAAATGAGACCAATTTATTTATTTCACAACGAATTTCAATGGATCGAACTGTTACAATGATATCTAAAAATTACAATGTTTGTCATACTCGGAGCAGAACGGTAGACACGGGAGCTGATAACCAACTAAGCGTTATAGCACACAGGTGACGATTGTCATTTACTAGCGATGAGATCGCCACTTTCACTGGTGTGATAGTACTATTAACCTACTATTAATAGTCTATTATAAGTCAGACCTATATTTCAAATTATTATCTAACCATCTTACTAAAGCTAACAATTTGAATAATTAAACAAATTCAGAGTTATTAATTGCACTTGTGATCCCGTTCAACTATTCGTCTAATTATTTTGACAAAGTCTTCCTTTTATATAGGCCAACAATTACAAAGATGACGACAAGCAAATATATGTTTTTGTTAGACGAATATT
This sequence comes from Enchytraeus norvegicus, assembly GCA_034695365.1. Lineage (NCBI taxonomy): Eukaryota > Metazoa > Annelida > Clitellata > Enchytraeida > Enchytraeidae > Enchytraeus > Enchytraeus norvegicus. Next base: position 3,637 of record JAQFZF010001548.1, on the reverse strand, counting down.
TTACAATCCAAGCTTCAAATTAAATGTAATTCCAGTATTATTTACAAATTAAAAAAGGACAACCTTTTGCGAATCTTTTCTGAATAAATAATTTAGAGACATCTTTTTTATAAATCCTATACTTTTCTTCCAGGTCTCTTCCATCCAAAAAGCTTTCAGTGGTTGATTCCTCAAGCCTGCTTCAGTCATGACTCCATATAAAATTACTCCAGCATTAGCTGACTCAGTTACTCAACGGAATTCAATTTGTGCTTGCTGCCTATAAATAATTGCCTGCAGCAAGGCAGCGATGAAGCGGACTCATTCAAAGCAATCCTAGATCAAGTTCTCACTTAATATACAAATGTCATGTTGAGCAGTTTGAGTACCGTTGACTGCGTCTGGTCCAATGGTATAGCACTTAAATTTATTGCGAGAGGTCTGAGATTCAAATTTGACATAATTTGACATAAACTGGCTTCTATGATCATTCAAATACAATTGGTATTGTATTTAAATAATTGTAATTATAAGACAGTTTACAGAATTTCGGCTTGTCGGCGATATTTTGACCTCTTTGTGACGTATTTTGGGGTCGATATATAGGCTACATTTTATTATGTCATGTTGGCACTAGTCTTGTAGGCTAACCTAGGCCATATACTCGTTCAGGCCTGCGCTTAGAATAGCATTTGTTTCACTGACTTCTAGACTCCCTTGTAAGTAGGTCTATTATAATACATAGACATACTGTTCAAACTATATTTTATGCTTACTCTTTGAATATAGTTTTGTAGGATTAGGATCTCTCTCTCTCTCTCTCTCTCTCTCTCTCTCTGCATAATAATGGAGACAATATTATGCAAAGTTCATGTCATTTAGCACGTGTTCATAAGCTGTTATGTAAATGAAGTACTTGATAAGTCCTGACTTGTAGTAGTCTACGGTCTGACTACCGTATTACCTTAGTGTGTCACCTGTAGTCAATATGGAAATCAAAAAATACTTATGCTTCTATTAAACTACTATTATTTAGGTCGAAAAATAGTACGGGGTCAAACGGCCTAAACGTTAAACATTAGATTCCAATCACAGTGCAGTAATTACTTATCAATATTTATATCTATACACGCAGCTCCATATTGCACCAGATGAAAATTCAAGTTGTCAGCTAGTTATTCGGTGCACAGAATCCGTTCAGATCCAATGCGTGTCATATGCATGTATAATGTATATTCAATTTTTATGTATATTCATTGTCGATAAACTCAACTTAATTTGAACTTCGTAAGACTTGCTACAACTCATCATCGTTTCTATGATGTTGTTGTTGATGTTGATGTGATAATTATAATAATAATGATGCTGATGTCGATGATGGTTATGAAAATGATAATAAAATTATTATAGTATCTATCCAATTTAATACAGTATTCCTATTATATAAATTTATATCTCACTGCGCCATTTATGTAATGCACAAATCTCATTCAGCACGTGTTTGGCATGCATCGAACGGACCTGAGCTCGGTTCTGGAGCAATAATAGACTGGAAAGTCTGCAATACTGACTTCCAGTGGCGTCGCCAGGATGCTTGGGGACGGAGCAGGAATAAGCGTTACCATCACACCATCATCAGTGACTTACCATCAGTGACGGGCTACCACAAAGCAGAAAAAAGGAGAGAGAGCGAGAGAGACAGAGACTGAGACAGAGAGACAGAGACAGAGAAAGAAACAGAGACAGAAAGAGCGAGAGAGACAGAGACAGAGACAGAGAGAGAGAGAGCTAATCCATCTTGTCTGTATAACATCCTGGGTCCACATACCGTTGCGTTAATTAGATGACCATCAGGTAACAAACTGGGATTACTCCCAGAAGTGGTCACGAGCCGATCCAAGAATCTAATTTTCTCTCGAGTGAATTTGACCCTACGTTCAGCTTTTACTCCACCGTTCGGCTCCGTGGTTTCTCCCGCTAGACTTCAGCACAGAGCAATGTTCGGAGCAAGTTGCAGTGCAATAAAATGGGGATAGTAGTTAATAGTAGTTCCATCAACTGATGACTTTAAGTTTATAAACCATTTCTTATAGCCTACATTGAGAGCAACTGTAGTTGGTAAAAAAACAGCAAACAAATTACATGTGCCGAAAAGAGAATAGAGTGAAAACAGGCTTTGATAAGTAGGCCTAAGAGGAAAGAGAATTTACATTATCTGCTCTACGCTGCTCGAAGTCGGTTTCACCGTAGACATGCTTAGCGATTGGCGCAGCTCGGACTCAAACCATGTCCACATAATCAAGATCTAAGCAAGTATAACCATTGTTACAGACGGCTCAGATTCATATATTTTAATAGACGATTTATGACGATGACTCATAATGCGGGCCCACTATTGTATGCCTAAATTGAGTTTTTCTTCCAAATATCGCGTAGCTGGACTGCAATTTCTAAGTAAAATAAGTGCCAGAAAAAGTTAACACCGCCATATTCTGAGTATCAACGCACCTGAGAATCCCAAATAGTCGGTGTATTAATTGTTTCGTGCAATACTTTTAATTATCATTGTTAAACTTTAAAATTTCATTGTCAAACTTTAATTTCAATTATCTATTTGTTCTTAAATCGAAAGTTGTAAGCTACTTATGGGAAAATTGTAGTTACAAGGAGAGTGGCTTAATATCACTCGTTTCTTCTTTCCTTTGATATATTATTCAGACTGCTTCTGACAAAGCCAGCTCTTCCATACATTGATTGTTCGGATGAATGGACAATTGGACATTGTCTCTTTCTATCTGATCTTGTTTATTTCCACCCTCCTATTTTATTTATGAATTTTCTGTCATCGTCACAGTAGAAAATAGTTAGATAAGCATACTCTATTACTTATTATAAAAACTAGGTGAGATATTAACTATAAATAGAGACAGTGGCGTCGCCAGGATATAGGTTGAGGGGGGGGGCATGAAAAAAAATTCTGTGCACACCCTTTCCCAAAATCTGAAAAATTGCAAAAGCGAAGTGAGCACCAAAGAAGTGTCGTTCGCTCTGCGTGCAATGTTTAGAAAAAACGCATAAAGTTTGCGAGCGGAGCGAGCAAAACAAGAAATTGACGTTTCATTGCAAATTTTGACCCTTCTCACAATTGCCTAGATCCGCCACTGTTCAATCAACCAATTAATGAGAATTTAGCGTCCGGTTCCCCACCCGAAAGCGATGTCAGGGACGTTGCTTGTTCTTCACGATCTTACCAGTTTTTTAAAATAAGAATAATTAATACGTCAATTTTTTAACCAAGAAGTTGAGGGGGGCACGTGCCCCAGTGCCCCAATGGTATCGACGCTACTGAATAGAGAGTCAGAGAGGATAGATGTGTCAATATAAAAACACAGGTCAATGCACTGTTTATATTTTCTCTACCATTCTATCGTCACAAAAACACTTATACCCTCTCAATGCATGGTCTTCGTGCTTTTTTCTCTTTTCCATAACAACTCCAACCTTTAATATTCATCTTTACCAGTTCCAATATTTCTGTTTAAATCAAATTGTTCTCAACGTTTCTGCCCAAGCTTCTTTGTCCTACCTTGCAATCCTTCGCACTATCCCATATCCTCTGTGCAACTCTTTCTCACGCTCTCTCTCTCTCTCTCTCTCT
>JAQFZF010001547.1:0-13852 GCA_034695365.1 Enchytraeus norvegicus | reverse complement strand
GAGACAGAGAGAGAGAGAGAGAGATCTGAGAGACAGAGACAGAGACAGAGAGACAGAGAGAGACAGAGACAGAGAGAGTGAGAGTAAGATTTAAACAAGACACAATCGGGTAGGCCTACAGTATATGCCTATAGTTTATATGTGTTTCATTCAAACACAAGATCGCTAAAGAGTTTTTTCTCAAGATTAGCCCTACAATAGCTTTGGTTTTAATTACTATCAGTCCTTGGATAATGATCCACACAACATGCACTATTAACAGTAAACTAGTAACTGTTGCGTGTTCATGAGAAAACTTGTCAGAGTTAAGTTATAGGCCTACTTAGTCTATAAAATAATTCAAGCCGTGTATTGGCTCGCAGTAAATAAAGAATTTAGTAAATTAGTATTGACAACAACAGAGTTAAAAAGTCTGGCAATTTTAAATTGCGCGTGATTACTTCCTATAGTTTTAATTTAATGTTTTTAAAATATTTAGGTCTATCATATAATTTCTTTACTCAAGCACGTCTCAGTTGAATCGAGCTTGGAGGCGCAGAAAGTTTTGAAATCGAGCTTGTACGGTGAATCTTGGCTCAATATTGCAATCCCCTCATGAAAGTGTTAATGGATGTCAGCACCATGGCTGACGTCACGAGTGAATAGCCACACAATCACGATGATGATGTGCGATGATGATAAATTTAATGATAAAGAAGATAAAATGGTATCAGGTGAGTAACCGGTCGTTGAATCCTCACATAGCAGTTTTACTTACCTGAAGTTGTCGTTTTAAATACTATAAAACACTATGTAAAGTTTCAAATATTTCCAAAAGGGGCTTGATGTATTTTCCTCGTTAAGCCAAGGAAACTAATAAGTATTGCTCATTAAGCACTTATTGGTTAAATGGCTTCTCTTATCTCTCTGTTTGCATTCAGTGAGGCCCTGGTGAAAGTAAAAACATTTTATTTTTGTGTGACGTATCTGCAACAATAGTAATAACAAAAACACTAACAGTTATCACAAGACCATTTGTGTGCACTTTAGATCCTCTGAAACAGACTAAAGAATTGAAAAGATGGAAAGAGGCTTAATTTCAAGTTAGCTGGGATGTCCAAATTAAAATTAAGAACGGTTTAAAACCCGGTTCATCACCTGACGACGACATGAGCGACGAAATGTTAATACTGTGAGGTGTAATGTTAACACTGTAAAGCCAATCATAACAGCACACACTGCACGACTTAACACTCAAGCCGATACATAGCTATAGGGAGGTTTCACAATAATTATAACGTAACCACAAATGCTTGGGGGTTATTTCATAATCGGTAGTGCATAATGCGCCATTATAAGCTTCAGGGAGTAATGAAAATCAAACGAATGTCCACTTGTTGTTGAGAAGATAATATTATAATCTCGATTACATGTATGTCTTATATCAATCCTGTGTATTTTTTAAAATTATGCGGAGCGTAATTGTAATTTTAAATATTTTTTGAAAACTGCAATATTTTAATGCTTAACTATAGCGAGTCGAAGGTGGTTCTGATAAAAGATGGTAACCTATCTCAGCAACCAATGAATGCAAGCAAACCTGGAATTCCCAAACGTCATGAATAAAGAGAATAGTACGCTTTATTGGGAGAAGTTACAACAAACATTCTGAACATGTTAGAATGATAGTTTTCTTCCTGGTTTGACTTGAGAGTCGGATACTGTTGGCCTACTTGCAGTATTAAGTCACTTGGCAAACATAATCAGCACTAATTACTTTTACACAGGCAGTCGACGATACATATTTTAAAAACATATTTCTGCACATTATTATATGGATGCATATTGCTTGCAAGATTGCAATGATGATAGTATCGCTGTCATTGCAATAGATGAAAATGTACTTCAATAAGAAATTTTCATATTTATCAATCCGTGATCCTTGTCCGTGTTGGGTCCGGGTACCTTAAGAACAAACCAACGGAAAAGTTCACGTATTACAAAGAAGAGACTGCAATGTGGAGAGGATTTGTATTTTGTAGCCGTGTAGTCCATGCAACGGCTTCTGTGTAACAAACCAACTGGTCGCTCACATACTAGTCTTGCCGATATTGATTGAGACCAGACAGCCACATTGGTTGTGGCCTAAGGCTACTAGGCTACTTTACTCTCCGTTTTTAGTTCTGAAATATAGCATTTTGTTGTGGCAATTAACTGTGTTTTATAATGGGTAATAGACCTGCAATAGTTTAACCGCCTTTTGAACAGTCACATTTATAAGTTATAGTCAACATATAGTTTTTGTAAGAAGTTTATTTGAAAGCATTTAGCTGCTAAGCTGAGCTGAGTTGAATATTCCGCTTGGGAGGTGGTTAACAATCTCTCAAAGGGCCTTCGAGTGGGGAACCGGACATTAAATCCTAACAAATTAATTCATTATGCTGGTTCAATGATGTCACATCAGAGATGTTTACACACCAACGATGTGATGTGTAAATCTCTGCAAAAGACAAGAGGTCTCTCGCTGATCCCGAGGATGCAGTTCAATCTGTCTGCGATTCCATTGATGAAATCAGATCCACCGGGGTTCTTCGGGCCCATAGTCTCCATGGCCACCGAAATCACCTCATTCCCACTGGCTAGGTCCAGATATATATATCCGTCAATCCATTGTAAGAAAAACAATGGGTTCAATCTTAACTCAATCTATCCAATAGTAATACCCGATGCTATTTACGATGACTTTCTTTTATCACATCCATAAGCAGTTGGATGACAGAATTACATCTCCGAGGCGGTTTCTCTTTGCTTTCTCAATATCGATGTCACAAGAGTCTGGGATAATTTGTTCGATTATGGAAATACGTCCCTTCATTGATCTTCATTTGTAATCAATGTGGCACTGCTTTTTTGTGCTCGACAATCGACATAATCATGGATTACGGTAGCACTCGATTGTTGCCTGAAGGAAAATGTCAATGAGTTGAATGGTCCCATCAAAACAAAAATCTACTGTACCGGTACGCATTAAAGTAGGAAAAGACGTTACTAATAGCTAGTTTACAATTATTTACTGTATAATTTGTTACACTTATTTAATGATTTCAAGTTTTTATACAATCAAATACTCTAAACAGGCAATCAATTATTAGTAGGCCTAGCATTAGCCAACGATTCTATCAATAGTAATTAATTTTATTCGTTCATGGGAACACGTTTGGAGTATCAGGAAGAGGAGCTTAATATATCTTCCAAGGAAAATGCTCGAAGCTATGAATACAGAAATTACAACTGATATCTTATGCAAATAGAGTCTACCCGATGAACTAACTGACCTATGCCTGATGTTTCTACAATAAATCTATCATGCAATCGATAAATAAGCAAGATTTATCTCTATTATAATTAACCTCTTTCGTTTGGTCTCATGGAGAGGTGGCGTTTGGTGTTATGGTGAGGTGGCGTTACAGTGAAGGCTGTGAAGCAGTGCTACAGTGAAGCAATGCTACGTTGCTGCAAAGTATACATTGAGACTTTCGTGCTCGGGTTATTCAATGGGGGTGGCCGAAAGAGGGTGGCAAGAGGGGGCCCTTCGGCCACCCTTTTTTGTTCATATCTTGCAATGGGGGGAGAGGGCCGCCTACGGCTACCATCTCTCCCCATTGAAAGATGTGCTATCAGCAGCACATTCAATGGGGGGAGAGGAAATGTGAAATGTTCTGTACATAGCCTTTGTTAAAGACTTTTGTTACTAGAATATTTATAAAGCGCCGCTCTCACCAAGAATGTCACCATAGCGTTGAATATGATACTACGCTCCAATCGATAATCTCACGGAGATTTCTCTTGCTAGCGCGATCTGATGACAGTGATAAGTTCGGAATTATTTTTCTACGGCTGTGCTAATAACTTGCACTTTATAATTCACTCCAGCTCGTATAGCAATAATTATTAAATTCGGACTAGCAATAATTAATACAAAAGTTGTCTCGACTATACAAGTATATAACACATGGATACTATTACTATCAATCAAACATTGAGGATTTCACGTCCGGTTCCGCACCCTAAGGTGATGTCATATCTAAGGAGACATATCGAGCTTCCTTACTCATATTTTTTTTCAATCGTTTCGCACCGGCATTAGCTAATACATAGAAAGTGTAGTGTTAACTACGATGTATATGTATATTTCAGTCCCGCTGTTTTCTCGCTGCTCTATATCTAGATGTTAAATAATTCTGACGTGTTTATTGGTCCCCAATAGACACATCACCTTGAGCACATAGAATTGGGATCTGCTTCTCGTTCTTTAAGTCAATTTTCAGTTTATAGTCTCCCTGAAATAGCAAACAGAATTGTTATCACATATCAGCCATACTTTTGATATAACATAGTAATGACCACAGGTGTTCTAACGTCAATGTTCAGAAGCTCAAAGATTCAAAGCGACTCAACACAATCTAGTTACCATCATAGAGAATGGTTTAAAGATTGTAACACATTTCACTCCTTAGAGGACCCTGCAGTTTATTACAGATGTATTTAATACAATATTATAGACCCCGTCGTCCAGTGAGATATCGGACAACAATCTTTAAACGTGTGTCAAGTTTAGAATAAAACTCTTTAAAAGGCAAATTTAATAATAATAATAAAGAGAAAAGGCAAATAAATTACTCACCGCGGGAAGTGGTATGCTAGGATCCAGCTTGTAGGGGATAAATGTTTTCAGAACATCTAAAGCAAACAACATGCAATATTTACATTATTTTCTCTCACATTACAATGTGATTAGGCCGAGCGGCACTGTAGTAACAGTGTAGTCCGTAATTTTATTATTAATGAAATTTCTCCATTACTTTTTGTAGTCACCGTTATAGGACAGTTGGCGTGTGTCTCTGTGTATGATTGAATGGTCTAGTGGTAGCACTGTGGCTTTTGGATCCATACACCGACACGTTGCGAGCAACGTCAATTTAACTTAAAATTAAATATGGTTTTGGAAATACCGTAATTCTACTTTCTGACGTTATTTAAGGAAACTGACGAACGCTATCAAATTCTACATAACAAATTTAACGAATTATCGTTGAATATAACAAAACGGCTCCGGTAAACTTGAGAATAGACCAACCGAAAGCTACACGTGTTTTGTAGAAGCTCAATAACGCAATCACTGAGGCAGGATAAGGAGACCCACCTCAGAAAGCAAAATTATCTTAAAATAAATATGGCATACAAACTATTCAGTTAAATGCCATAGACCTGCCATTAGGAAGTATGAAGAGAGAGTCAGGCAGCAAAACAGGCCGTCGCTTTTATTATACATCTCTACTATGTATGAGTATAACTTACATTTTTCTGGCAGTGGGCATTTGAAATCTGGGATTAACTTCTGAATGAAATCTTCCAGCTTGCTGCATTGAATGTTTTCATAGTCCCAGTATATAGGATCGTCAATCCCTTTCAGCCAAATAATTATACAGGCGTTTCCGCTCGTAAATGCATCGGCTACAAATATGATAACACATGTGATTATAATTACAATAATAAAGGTTTAACGGCCGTTTTCTGATCCAAAGCTGGTGTCATGGACGTCATATGATATATTCTCGCAACTCGAGTTCCTTGTTAATTGCATAGCTCGCAGTCTAGAAGCGGGAGACCCATGTAAATTAAAATATTAATTAAGAACAAATTAAATATTAAAATGAAATATTTTTAAATATTAATTTAAAAAGACTATTTCAATACTTACCTATTGTGACGCTGATATTAAACAAGAAGGTTACTTGAGGCTTGAGTACTTTCGGCTTCCATTGAAAGATGAAAGGTTGCGGAGGTTCTGAAAATATATGACATCATTATTAGTGATAATACTTCTACATTAAAAAATTTAAACCGAATGTAAATAATTATCTCTATATTGCCTGACTATACTTATTGTTGTTGTGTTGTTTGCCTCAGAAAATCAGCTTTGATGCTCTCTCAAAAATCCCATCTTAGGAGAGAAATATGCAGTGGCGGCGCCAGACCGTCCGAGTAACCAGGTCATTGCAAGGTCATTAACAACTAAAGGCAGGTTGTAAAAAACAGTTTGCTATAACCAAATAAAAATCAGGCAGGTCTAGTCATCAGGTCATTCAACAGGTCAGAGGCTTTTATTGCCAGGTCATTTGATCCGGTGCGACCTGGTGTGACGCCACCACTGGGCATATGGCAGACTATGCTACTCCACCGGTTACTGATCAAAGCTCTTCTGAGACTGTTAAGAGTGCGCAATAACAAAATCGTTGATCGATTGATTGATACATATAGAATTACTAATAATAATAACATTGATCAATGATTCATAATTAATGATTAATTATTGTAAAAAGTATTGATCTGACCCAAGCGAAGTCAAGGTGGAGAAGAATTTCGAATGTATCCAGCAGAGGTCGTCTTCGACCTGACAGAAGCAGGTAACAGGTAACCAGGTAATCAATGATTAATAACAATGAATAATATTACACACCTAGACAGCTGGTTAGTCTTCCATATTCATCGTCGTCCGGTCCAGCCTCTTTGACTCCAGTATCCTGTTCCATGTGGAAGACTTCATCAGCAGTTGCCTGGAGCCACAGGCAGGTCAGGGCTACCAGTAGTAGAGCCGTGTGAGTGAAGAGTCTAGATCCCATGACTCAATCAGTTAATTACTTAATCAATAGTTTCTGATCCAATCGATAATTTAATTAATCAATAGAGAACTCTGAATCAATCGACAACAACAAAACACTTATTACAGTAAAATGATCATCCATGAAAAAATATCATAGAATAAATAAGCAAGGAATCCTAAAATCAGATTTATCAGTATAATCAGATTCTCTTGCCCTGGCTAATGGACTTTCACTGTATCGGATCTCGCTTTCGAATTCCGTTCATGCATTTACAAGTGAGTTCTGGTGGTATAGAACTGCTTGCAGTTGCATGGTCTGCTTGAGACGTCTCTGATATCGCCTTCAGGTGAGGAACCGGACGCGAAATCGTCATTGTATTGTATTGTATTGTATTGTATTGTATAATGGGTGAAGCTGTGAAGCTAAGGTGTTAACGTCTGTTTCCGTATCACAAGGATTAGAGCGGACCAGGATGGGACTCGAACCCGTATCTTCCTTTCTCTTGTGTGAGTGAGCTACTGATTAGGTAATCCAACCAGGAAGTAAATCTTTATATAAATATTCAAATATACCTACAAAATAAACTAGATAAAGTTTTCAGTGCCTATTAGACAAATTATGTCTGTAATTATATAATCTATATTTGTTTCTTCTGCAGTTATTGCTCTATACTCTAAGGCTATAGACGATCAACTGAGATTACATTTTCTGAAATATCCGGTCGAACAAAATTCCCAACACTGGGCTGTTGGTTAAGTATCCTGTTCTAATAATAAATAGCGCTTGGCAAGTGTCGTGTCGTGAGAGCATACAACTACTTATCTATTATTAGTCGTATAGACTGTAGGCCTATACACTGCAATGAGTAACAGTCACTTTATATCAGTTACAGATTTGAGCGTGTTTAACGTCAAGGTTCATAAGCACAAGGCTTTTCTTCAAGACCGGTCAACACAATCGAGCACTACCGTCACAAAGATTAGTTTATTACAGCTCTACTTCAAAACGCGCCTTGTCTAAAAAACCAATCTATTACAGACCGATGAATCTGCGTAATTTTATCAAATTACAGTAGTAGGGAAGGTTCCTTCAATTAGTTACTGAAACTGAAACTGAAAAGATTTCATTAAGTTTAATTGAAACTAAAACTGAAATGATTTTGAAACCTGAAACTCAAACTATATAGAAATGATTTCTAAAAAACTTTACTGAAACTGAAATGCTTTCAAAAACTGATATATAACACTGGTAACAGTGTTAATAATAGTTGACTGTTGGGAGAAAAACGACGATTGCAGATGAAAGCACTGATAGCCTAATAAATAAATTATAAAATCTGTATTTTTACAGCCAATTCAATATTGCAGCAATGTGTTATTTTATATGTTGTCGGCTGCTATTAGATAGTAAATGAAATAAACTTCAGCTGTAGTTTAAGAAATTAAGAACCTCGTTTATATGCTTCATGCTAAGAGCTCATTGATGTGCTTGATTGATCTTACTCTTACTGTAGCCTAAATTTGCAATTTAGTGAACACGATCGGGCTACTACATCTGAAATTTGACAACTGTTACTGAAGCAGGTTTGAACAGAATTTCAATTTATCCGTAATTCCTTTTAGCATTTAGTAGGTATTGAAACTCTATAACCAGGAGTAGGCTTAGACATAACGGCAGAAACTACAAAGAAGGAATTGATTATTGTCGTCAGCAGAGAAAACTCAATAGAGCCGGTTATATGAGTAAAATATCTATATTCCGAATTCTAAGAATTAACGATTGTTTTCAACAATTTCTCGGATTATTTCTTGTCACAGATACTGAACTTCTTATTGTGCTCATCGTGTGAAAAGACAGACAGGTGAAACTCCTGTTACTGAAAGGAAATAAAAATTCGAATCCGATAAAATGAATGATCAAGGATCTCCTCTCACTAAGGTACGAAAATATGAGAAAGCTTCACAATAATTATATCGATATCACTATTTTCAGTTTAGGATTAATTTTGTAAAAATTTACAAATAAAATTACACAAAGTTCACCGATTTTCTTAACAGTTTTTCTAATTTTAAACATAAACAAATTATTATGCATAGGCAGAGCTGTATTAAATAGTCACCGATTAGGAAAATAAAAACTTAAACAACCTAATATGCTTAGAGCATCATATGGAATTATTTCTCTGTCAATTAAATATTTAGGCCTATTTTATTCAGTACCGGAAAAATAACACCAGTCTGAAATATATATTGCTAAGAAATCATCTAATCTACATGTAAGCCTACATGTTATGAAATAACCAGGAAGGAAAGCGAGTTTTATTGGCACTCAATGCACTCGATGCACACTTGCATCTAATTAGTTCAAGTAATGTTCGTAAAGCAAGTAGGTAAGTAATGCACGTAGGCTTATCTGGCTGTTGTTTATACATTATTATTATTATTAATTTAGTGACAAGTGAGTTTCTCTCCACAGTAGCAAGGCTTCAGTTGAACTTACTAGTATCTTATTAGCAATTTCATCATGACATACGCACACTGTTACAAGCTAGAGACACACATGTACAAAACACATTATAACGAAATTAGAACTTATAGGCCTAAATTAGAAGCAATAAACTTGTTTTTGCTAATGTAGGCCTTCAGAGAGTGTGTAGCATCATCGTTGCATTGCTTGCTACTGGGCTAATGTAGTACTTGCCAGTGTAGCAGGGTACTATGATACTAAAATTATGTTAACAGGTTAAGAGTCTCAATCCGGGATTCATAGGTGAGCGGTTCAATAATACGCCGTGAGCGAATCCCAGCAGTCACCCGTCACTGATATAGTCATTTTCCCGGGAAACTGACGTTAAATTCGGCTTAAGCTTTTTAGTGTAAGCCTATTGGTGCTCTAGTAATCCTCAGTGTCAAGTCCAGTAACGTTATTCAATCTTCTCTCCTGCCAATGAGTCCTGATCCAAGTAGAGTCGGCGGAAAGTTTTTAACGCCGAGATATTATCGTCGGAACACTTGTTGGACCGAATTGCTCAACCGCAAAAGTACAGTTCTCAGCCTATGATATGAAATCTGAAAGACACAGAAACAAAAATTATAGAAGGCCTCTCCCTTTCTTTCTAGGTACCAAGTATTTTCAACACTAGGCGATCATGGTTTACACAGAATTTAATTTTTTGTTCTAGCCTTCTGAATAAGCCAATCACTGTCATATGCTGCCGCTATATAGGGCCTAGGACCTACATAGTAGGCCTACGTATCCATACGGTTAGTGTCTGGTAATAAATTATTGCCGAATTTCGTGTAGAAAATTGCTGATTTTATTCCGGTCGAGTCAATCAGAGAGAGAAATCTCGGATGTACAACGGATCAACGAAGGCATCCATCCCTTCTTGGGTCTGTGACTTATATGTACAGGGTGGGGCAAAACTTTACACCCCCCTTGCGAAATCTCAATAACTTCATCAAAACTAAAGATTTGTAATAAATATATAAGGATTTCTAGAGGAGGTATGTTGACATCTAACTTCCAAATTTGGTCGAAAAATATTGATAAATACAAAAGTTACAGAGTTTCTACAAAAAATTCGTAGAAAGCAAATTAACATAGCTTACTAATATTATATTCAATAGCTGTGACACAAGAATGGATCGAACAGCAAGGTCCGGAGTTCGTCAAGAAGGAGGAGTGGCCATCAAGTTCACCTAACCTCTATTTCCTCGACTACCACTTCTGGAACGCTTTTTACAAAATGTTCACTCCAAAACCAACCAACAAGGCTGAATTCAAGACTGTGCTGGAGAAAATCTGGGAACACAAGCCACAAGAGGCTATCGACCTGGCTGACAGTGGCTGCGTTAGCATTTTGGAAAAAGTTACAGGCGTGCAAACGAACAGATGACGGTCACTTTGAACACTTACTCAAAGAGAATCGGCATCATCAACCAGCGGACCGCTTTAGAGCCACAATTCAATGAAAAAGTAAAATAATATTCTTTTTTCGATTTTCTCGTAGAAACTCTGTAACTTTTTCATTTTTACATATTTTTCGACCAAAGTTGGAAGTTAGATATCAACGTTCCTCCTCTAGAACCCTTTAAAATATTTTTTTTAAATCTTTAGACTTGACGAAGTTATTGAGATTTCGTTAGGGGGGTGCTAAGTTTGCCCCACCCTGTATAGCTTTCTTGAATCAGTCAGTCAATCAATCAATCAATCAATAAGGATTTAACGTCCGATTCCTCACTCGAAGGCCATGTAAGGGACGTCGATCAATCTACAATACATAACAATACAATACGGGTTTAATGTCCGTTTTATCAGCTGACGACGATATCATGGACTTCCCTATCAACTGCTGTTTGTTATAATTAAATTTTTTGCTCAGTTTCAGATAACTCAAAAACTGATCAAAGGCCTAAAGGCACTGAGAGTAAGTCAAATGGTATGCAATACTTTACACTTACAATTCCTTCAGCGGGTTTTATAATTTAACACCAATCAATCAATGCGAATTTAAAGTCCTTTTCATCATCTGACTGCGACATCAGGGACCAACACGCAACAGCACGTGTTCTCATGAGACTTCTAACTCAGACACTGAATCAGAATGGTTTTGTAGAAAACTCTGCACTTTTAATTCTTTTCTCTCCCTCCCGACCTCCTCTTACTCCTTTCAGAAATACTTTGTTTATCGATTGTTTCACATGACAACCGCACATGCTTCACATGATAACCGCACATGTTTACATATTCGCCAAATGACGATACAATTTTCTTTGCTTTGTTTTTATATGTTTTGTTTGTCTGTTGTCCCGGGTGGATAGCGTAGTCGGTTACACGCTTGCTCGATGAGAAGGATCCGAATTATCACGTGTTCGAGTCCCAGCCGAGTCCGTCTCTGAGAGTATCCTTCGATACGGAAGCAGACTAAATAAAGCTTTACAGCTTTTACAGTACTTCAATTAAATTATTCCCCGGGGCACCGTCAGCGAAACGGCGACCAGAGTTTCCGAGATTTTAAACGGACTATATCTTTATCAGTGCCTGCCACGTGGCAGAGCACTGGATAGATAGATAGCTATCTTTATCCTACATAATTATATTTTTAGGGCAATCAATTGTAATGTTATCTTTTCCAGCCCAGGGTCATTTACAACGCAGGACAATGAAAAAATGTAAACGATTACAGGCTTAGAGCTATTGTCTATAAATTTTCCTGATATTATTTTCTGAACCTTAGCTAATTGATCAAATCCTCGATTGATTGATCAAAGAAATCAAACTGATTGTCTAAATGACTGCCTGACTGAATGCCTGTCTGACTGCTTGACTGAGTTATCCTGCTGAGGTGTAATGGATAGCATTTACAATACAATACAATACAATGAGGATTTAACGTCCGGTTCCTCACCCGAAGGCGATGTCAGGGATTTGTTACATTGATGTTATAGATGTGACGATCATGGTAACAGTTGGTCTAGCACTGGGAGTGTTGATAGGGGTCCTCGTTCTGATGGGTCTACTTCTGCATAGAAGATCTGTCTGTCAGGCCAGGTATTATATAACCTAGCATATAATTAATTATCTTATAATATACATTATATATTATATATATATATATATTTTAATAAGCGCGACCAGGGACGGATATTTATGATAAGTAGGCCTACTCAAATTGTTGTACAATACAATACAATGAGAATTTAACTTCCGGTTCCTCACCCGAAGGCGATGTCTTAAAGCTAATTGGAGAGGGTGAAGAGACTATGGAGGGGAAATAAAGAAATTAATTAATTAATTTAAAATTATTAATAAGTAAATACTATAGATTATAATTATTAATTATAAATAAATTACTGTGACAGGATAAAGCTGTGTCACGTAGAAGAATATAACCCAAGTTATCACTACCACAACAACACCAAGGTACCGCTTCTGTACGAGCAGGGACCGCCCCCTAGTGAGGCCACTCAGAGCGGACTGAGGGGTATGCCCCATCCGCCTGGGGGAGGACTGAGGGGTTTGTCCCTACTACCCGCCTACCTCCACTCCTACGACAGGTCCGCAGAATTGAGGGGAGCGTTGAAAGTGAAGCCGCTGAGGAGCTTGGGTTTCCTGTCATCAGTGAGGCATCAGAGAGTTCCTCAGTTAGAGACTGGAGTGTATGAACCGAGTCATACAACGCTGTACTAGAATATCAGATGTGCGTTTGTTGTGATTCACAACGGTAATATTACAATATCTTTGTCTCCAAGTCCAACTATAGTATCTCAGATAAAGGTTAAAGGAAATTGAAGCCCGAACAAAGTTGATTATGTTTTTATCTTTGAGCATCAGCTCGTTTTATGATCCAACCAATGCTCTCAGTGATGCTCTTATGGAGTGGATGATTCGATAACACGAGATGTATAACCTACTACTGTACAGATGAATAGGCAAATAGATCAATCTACTGTTGGATTGATTATGTCACTCAAACATAAGCCTAATTCATCTAACTTGTGAAGTAGTGAACAAGTAATTATATGAATTACTCTTCTGTACGACTAATGAAATACTACTTCTTTCTGAACGTTCTGTACATCTTGGCCTACTGGAAAAAAATAAATACAAAATTGAAACTACAAGTGAACTGAAATGATTTCCGAAAAGCGATGGACTATAGAGACTAAAACTGAAATGAATTTAAGTTAAAAGCTGAAATTCAACTAAAGCTGAAATTATATTTGAAAAACTGTATATAAAAACTAAAACTGAAATTATTTCAAGAATTGAAGTAACAATGATCTTAGACTTACGCTATTATCCGACCGTGTCATATTTGAGACACACGAGAATAGACTCACGGATAACTGCACAACCGAGACGATTACTGCAGGTAGGCCTAAGCCTACAGAGAAAGGAAACGAGAAAATAAACTACATGCATTAAAATAATAGGATGTCGTAAAAATTATTATAATAACTCGAGAACCAAGACCACGTGACTCTCTCCCACTCTCTCTCTCTCTCTCTCTCTCTCTCTCTCTCGTTCGACTGCTAACAGCAGGTCCATGATAGTAGAGTTTGTATGCCATAATTTTCTTGAATATAATTTGTTTTTTGAGGGATCTCTTTAACCAGGGACCAGACCCGGACTAACATCATCCCGGGCTCTGGACCAGACCAGACCAGAGAAGCGGGGGAGGGGGAGGGGGGGGGGGGGTGGGG